>JAODJX010000020.1:16111639-16126134 GCA_026776945.1 Isichthys henryi | reverse complement strand
ACCTTTTAATTTCTAAATGGGTTAATTTTTTTTTTTTGTTTTTAATGGGTTTCCCCAAAACTTGGGGGCGCACGCCGGTCGGCTGGAAATTTGGCCCCCCCCCCCCCCCCCCCACCTTTTTAATTTTTAATCAAGCAAAAGAAAGGTTCCTTATCTATGTCGGCCCCTTCTGTGTTTAGACTACAACTGTCGTCCTGGGTACATGAGCTGAAGTAAAAATGTGGCAGTAGAGCTGAACATACCTCCCCCGAGAAGCAAACTGCCTTTTTTTTTTTAAGTGGGGGCTTTGAAGACGTATTCTGTTTCTGTTGAGCTTAAATCAGAGTTTCTGTTACCCCTGGAAGTGCAGGGAGACGGCAAACGTTCCCTGTCTGCAGACACTCCTCCTGTATCCACGGAAAATTAATCAAAATGTTTCTTTTTTTTCCCTCTTTTCTTTCCTTTTCTGTTCGGCGGCAACAGTTATTTGTTTGAAAACTTCAGTCTCCAATCTCCACATCCCCCAAACCCCGCAACACGACGTCTGAAGTTTGGGGGGGGGATTAGCATTTCAATACTGAGTGCACAACATTCCAAACCTGCATCCTGCCCGTCACTGAAGCTGTCTTTTGGTAACAGATGGCTTTCCTGTGTTAATCCCATGACTATCCTTCTGTTTATAAAGGGTGGTTACTTTAACCCGCTACCATGTTTCTCTCTAATCAGGGAGTTGAATTTACGTTCTTTGTTCCCTCGTTTGACACAATGCGTCATCATGACCGACATGTCATGCGAATGACTGCAGAGTATAGCTGTGGGGCAAATATGCAGCAAGCGGAAGCGAGTCTCTCTTCTGCCCTACTCAAGAGCCGACCAGCAGACAACCGCGGTACGAGACTGCACTTTAGTACGGACACAGGCTCGCTGAGTCACAGCAACATCACTGCGGCTTGCAGGGAACACACCAGTGCATCACAGAACAACGCTCGGCCTTTGGCTGGTGGGGCCATTTTACTCATTTGCGAGTTTGGTCATCTGGCGACCAGACGTTTCGGCCCAGCAGGAGAGGATAAGTGAGAACCCAAGGGGGTCATAATCTTCGTAATGCAAAATGTGAAATATATGCATGAAAAGCCATGTCAAAAGCATATTAAATATCATCTGTCAAAAGGCATCTTCATGAATTGCATTTGATATACCTTCTTGCTCCACTGATTAAGGCGCTGCCTTCCAGACGCCAGTTGGGGGTCTTGCTGAAAAATGAGAACGTTCCTCCCTTTTAAAACGATACTGGTTCTAGGTTCCAGTAACCCTAATCCCTGTCCATCAAAGTGTCAAGCCCCCCCATGGAGCTCTCTGTTTATGGTGATCATGTCACCATAATTGTGACAAATGTTTCCTGATATCTCAGCGCCTTGGTAGCCTAGTGCGATCCCTGCTGTAAGCGATTACATTAACCAGTTGATGGATTGTCCGTGTCTAGTGTTATTTCAGCATTTGACCCTTTTAATTTCTAACCTCAGCGACCTTTCCCGTCATAGCTCGTGGAAGAAGGAGAGACACACACACACACACACAGACAGATGCTGGCCTCGCACTGTCACATGCACACAGACGTGTGTGCCCCAACAATTAATCACTGGTTCACTGGTGGGCATGAGGAGCTCCCTTCTTACTGCATGGTTTCCATTAGTCCCTTTATTCACTGATCTCACTTAATGAGAAGTTTGCTTCTGAGAACAGCCTGCAGAGGGGACGGCTGCATGGTCAGCCAGCCCCCCACCACACTCGAGCAGTCAGAGACAGAGAGTGCCATTGATCCCCGGCTGCCTGGGAATGCTTGGCCCACGCGTGTCTGGACCTTGGCCTCGTTACGCCGTACCTTGTTTTTATTTTTTTCATTAGTTTTAACACCCGTTGTGACACGCTGGCTGTCTTTTCTCAAGAGCAGTGGCTTTCCGGTAATGATGGGTCTGTGTTTGCTTCTCACAGGCCTCCCGGCATGCCCTTGGCATTCCTCCCTGGGCAGTACGGTGCCTGGGCTCGTGTGGTTCAGCTTTAGGATTTCGTGACAGCTGCGATGATGTGGGGGCAGCCTCTACACGCTGCTGCGGAGTGGGGGGCACTGAGTCCTGCCCACTGCAGCCAGGGGTTCGGAGCCCAACACTAGGGTGTGACCCTGTCATTGCTGTGGAACCTGACATGTACAGATGTGCCGCTCATCTGTTCCTTTCCCGAAATGTTAAGTCCAAAAGAACCATCTGCGAATTCTGCCAATCCAAAGCATATTTTGCAATGACTCTTCCAGACACCCACCCTGAGAATAACATAAACCCAGGATGGGGGGACGGGCGCTGTGTTTATTGTGTGCTTCCTCTGGTTCCGGTCTTGTTTTTTTTCACGGTTTTATGGCTCATTTTGTGCAACTACACAGGAAGGAAGAGGCAGATGAAGCCTTTTTGTGAGTCTTTAAAAGGATGTGCTGCTTCCAGTTATAAATGAATATGACACTTTTAAGAGTCACTGCTTGTGATTTTCGCATGATGACGATGATGATGAATGACTAGGCCACAGACCTTACAAAGACCCAATCCAAGTACTGTAGTTTTTTATTTATACAGCACAACATTGTTTGTTTACTTATGCTGTGACGTTGTGTATGTCGGTGTATACATAGGAATTCTTGTCTCATTTGTTCCATTGTTGAAATTGAATATTTTTTCACAGATTGGCTTAATTATTTAAAACTCCAAGCTTTCCGGTCAGTGTCACCAGTAGTGAAATGCATTGGACTAACCTATATGTAAAATTTTTAATTTTGCTTTACCGATTCGCGGTTTACAAGGTTTAATCGAACCAGTGTTTTGGAAGTGCACAGATCTGAGTTGGAATGTGCCCATATGAGCACTCAATTGGAGACGGGCAGGAACAGAGGCGGATAGCGGTGCCAACCCGCATAAACATAAGTGCCCTTGACATTTCCTGGTGCTGTGATATTAATTCAGTCAACAGCTCAATCGGTTTTAATGACAGCTTTATTGGAGTGAAACCCAGCATGGCTTGGGGCATGAGAGAAGTGGAATTTCCAGCCATATAACTGTAGTATAAACTCGCCGATTGTGGCCAGGTTAGGCCCCGCCCACACACATTTTTTTCCACTTATTTGTTGATATGAGGTCATCACTTTTTTTTTTTGGTCTGGGGGGTAATAGTCACTCAATTGTATCTGATGCTTTACATGTTAAAAAAGACATTGTGTAATGGGAACCTGTGATAACGGTTCGCAGTCGTAGCCATGATTGCTCAGAGAA
This sequence comes from Isichthys henryi, assembly GCA_026776945.1. Lineage (NCBI taxonomy): Eukaryota > Metazoa > Chordata > Actinopteri > Osteoglossiformes > Mormyridae > Isichthys > Isichthys henryi. The sequence continues at coordinate 16,122,844 of JAODJX010000020.1, read as the reverse complement.
AACAAGGAAAATTCACTTCTTGGTTATATTTGGCGCTCTTTTGTAGTATAGTGTGGGATGGCAAAGGTGTTGGACATCTTTGCTAAAGTTCTCTGCCATAGCACTGAATGTTACAAAGCGCTAGGCTAATGGCAGCTCTTGCTTGCTGGCATGGAGCATTCATTGTTTTGTTGCATCTTACTCTGTGCACACATGGCAAAGATGGCTGCCTCTGACGCCCACGGCCCCCTGTCCCCCCAGCACCCTGTCCAGCTGTGTGCACGCAGTGGTGGCCCTGCTCTACCCCTTCTCCTGGCAGCACACCTTCATCCCCGTGCTGCCCTCCTCCATGGTGGACATCGTGTGCTGCCCCACGCCCTTCCTGGTGGGCATCCTCTCCAGCTCGCTGCCCAAGCTGAAGGATCTGCCCGTGGAGGAGGTGGGTCTGTCCACGTGGACCTTGGCCGTTGCTATGTGACATTCCAGATGTTTGGTTCAAGAAATTATTAACACATCAGAGATACGCCTTTACCATTTCTATAATCTTAATGTAATTCTTGAATATATTTCCTGTAGTCCTAATTGTCTGACTCTTGGGGTTATTAGTACTAATAATGAATAAAAATAATTATTAAAAATAATAATTAATAGAATAATCTTGGTTTAGTTTCTGGCATGATTGAAAATGTCTTTTTAAAAAGAAAATCCATATACATTGGTGGCACAGGAAGTTGCGTAAGAATCGGTTGAGTTGAATTCTCGTAGCTTTAAAAAGTCAAACTCAATTTCCACAAAATGCCTAAACCACAATAACACTTTAATACTGATATGTAATGTAACTCGGTAATGCCGATGTGTTATGTAGCTCAGTAATGCTCAGAAAATTGTAAAAGATTTCTCCAGGTGTTCGTACAATCTATCCCCATAACCCTAAAACCTTTCCAGAAGTGAAATGTCTGTTTACCAATAAATGTGTTTGAAAACTAAATGTCCGTTCTCCAAAGAAACATACACGTCTCCACAGTAATTTGCACAGGAAAGCACGTTTCCCTCTTTATTTGCTGTTTAAAGCCAATGATTTTCAGTTGATGCCTCCAGTTATTCTGCATCTTTTCAGAGAAGTACTGGTACAGACAATGGCGGCTTGTTCTGTAGAGTCTCTAGAGGTTGTATTGCGGATGTAAGTGGCTTGCTGGGGTAGTAGAGAGGTCTGTTGGAGGAATCTGGATGAATGTGGTGGATGGAGCCAAAGCGGTCAACGATTGGACCTTTGCCTTTCGGGGTCCTGGTGCAGCTGGAGGAAGTCGGCCTACTCAGTACTTTGTGTGATAGCTAACCACTGCAGCCTGGCCTTCCTCCAGCCTGACCACAAAAGGCTTTGGTCTCACAACCTGATTCCGCTACAGAAACAAGTGCAGCATCCATCTTGCAAGCTGTGGATAGCTCCACGCAGTAAGAGGGCCGGGTCAAGCTAATTAAACAGTGACAAATATAGCAAAGGGGAGATGCAGGTTCATGCCGTTTTTTTTAAAATAGGCTGTATCTCACCCAGAGAGGAAGCCAGTGATTGAGCTGGTCTCTTTCATTCTTCATGAGTTGACCTAGGATTCTTGGGGTGATCCTGGGAGGGAGAGCGAGGACAGGAGCCATCGCAGCTGCTGAGGGCCCAGGCGAAATGAGAAACGAACTTAGCCTACTTAGCTGTGCGGACTAGCCGCATGCTACTTTGGCATGCATCACATGAGGGTGCAAAAATCTGCACTTCCTTGGTGGTTGTGTCCTAGGTGCTTAGCTGTTTCTTTTAGCTGATTTAAAGTGGGTGCATGGACTGTGCTTTGTTCCCGATTCTGGCCAGACCTGTTACTCCAGTCGGCAGCAGCCTGCCCTCTATCTGCCTCCCCACGCACTGCGGTTAGTGGCCAGCGTTGGGTCTTGTCCTCTTTGTGGGTTTGCCGTCAGAAGATCTCTTACAACACACCACCACTAGTATCACTCGTAAACGACTCATAAAATATTCCAATACTCCTCGAAACAGGAGTCTATTGAGAAACACCTGCTGTCTTAATATTGCTAGTGGTGTTCATGAACACTAGCGTGAAGTTTCTTTGCAACATTTAGTGACAGCATTTAGCATTATTTTCTCTAAATATGAAATGTATTCCCTTTTGTTAATTCAGGTTTTAACAGTGGACCTGAGGAAAGACCGGTTCATTAGACAGGTAAATACATGTATATGGCCTGTGTGTGTTATAAATGAAAGTCAGATCCAATATTTGTGGATCTCAATAATTATAGGATCTAACCATAAGGGAGAGCAAAGTAAACTTGTACTCCCCAGACTTTCTGTTTTAGGACCCAAGTATTCTGGAAACAATATTTCTAACCTGCATTTCAGACTGTTTTTGTCCATTAAGGTTTGGTAGAATGACTGTCCTGAAGTAGATGCACATTGTTTATAATTGCTGTGCATCCATGTGTAGATGGATGATGAGGCTACACTGTTGCCACGGAAACTCCAGGCTGCCCTGGAGCACGCTCTCGAACAGAGGAAAGACCTCATCAGTCAGGACTCTGACAGCGAATCGGATGACGGTAAACCTCTGATCTAGTCTCCCAGGGTCCAATGAGGGATGAAGCCCCCCATGTGATCAAGACTGCAGTTTGCTCGGAAGTCCGCAAGAAAATACGCATAATGCTGTTAGAGACTGAAAGGGTTAACAGTCTTAAGTTAGACAGACCACTAACTCAAACCCTGCATGTCATCTTTAAGGGACGTGTCTTTTCACAGATATTGTTGACATTGTGTTGATTATTTTCAAAGAGGGGAGCTTTATACCTCATTGTTATGAGCTGAATATTTCCCTTGCAAAAGCAGAATGGAAATTTCCTGGCAAAGCCGGACTGTAAATATTTCTGATGTTCGCACAGTTATGATCTGGCAGGGGGATACACCAATTCTGCTTTTCCAAACACAGAAAATGGCTTTTTCACTTTGCTTTCTCAATTCACTCCAGATGAGAGACAAATTCTTCTTCTTCTTCAAAAAGGACTTTATGAATTGTCACAGCTCATCGACAAAGCATTTGACAGCCACGGGTGCAGGAGAGGGGAGGAAAACTTGGCCTAATTACATTTTGCTCTGAAAAAGAATCGATATTCAAATGTGCTGAAGAATGTTTGGAATGAACCAGAAATTAAGGTGCTTCTACAGAAGCCATGCTCGTGGAAAGGATGATACTTTTAATAAGGGACTCTACGCTATGCTACTTTACTCTACGGACTCTAAACTCTATGCTATTTATTGTGCAAAGAGTCTTATGATCTGCTTTTGTTGAAATAGTGATGCATGGTATTCTGATGCAGGTAGCGTGGTCTTGTAGATCATTAACTATGAACAGTTGTTTATATAACTCTTCATGAGTGTCTGATGAAGATCTCCCTGTTTTGACAGAATGCAACTCCCTAAACAACGTGGTATCAGAGGCTTTTATTCGCTTCTTCCTGGAGACGATTGGACATTACTCCCTGTTCATGACCCAGAACGAACAGGGCGAGCGCGTTTTTCAGAGGGAGGCCTTTCGCAAGTCTGTGGCCTCCAAGAGTGTCCGCCGCTTCCTGGGCGTTTTTATGGAGTCCCAGATGTTTGCTGGTTTCATCCAGGACCGGGAGCTCCGCAAGTGTCGAGCCAAGGGTAGGCAGTGTCTCTCTGAGTATCCTGCTCTGGTCCTCTCTAGTAATCTAGTAATGCCAGGGTACCCCCACAGGGTCCACCTTTTTGCTCCCTCCCGGCTAGTCCACATTTTTGCTCCTTCTCAGCTCCTGGGAAACAGACTGTCTGAGGGTCCCAGAGGACCGGGTTGGGAAACACTGTACTATTCCATGTAATAAGAGTGTACTGCTTGGTTATGGATGATATTACATATATTCTTAGAAAACACACCTATGCAAAGTGACCTGCAACTCAGGGTCAGCCAGTCTCCCTGAAGCCCCTAAGGTTAAGGGCCTTGCTCATGAACTCCTCCAACAGAGGACTGGAACCCAGTACCTTCAACAGATCCCCAGTTCTGGTCCTGCTGTGTCTGAACAGGGAAATCTGCAAACTGTATTGCAGACTGGCATTGGAGGTTGGAGAACCCTGGTGTAGTGCTATTGTATGTAAATAGGTTCTTAATTTATATCATGTAGATGCCCCCTCCTGGTAGAAAAATATATTTGACTTGTCGCCACTGGGATAATGGGGAACCAGTGACCCCCACCCCCTTTTATAGAGCACATTAAGAAACATTTTTATTTTTAAACAAATACGGTAGTTAGGATAATATGGTTTTCTGATTCCTCCGCTGTCACAGGGCTATTTGAGCAAAGAGTGGAGCAGTACCTGGAGGAGCTTCCCGACACTGAGCAAAGCGGGGTCAACAAGTTCTTCAAAGAGTTGGGTGAGTGGACCACGGCATCGCATCTGGAGATCATCTCCTGCAGCTTAAACTCCTGCGCAGTACTCCAGAACCACGTCTCAACACGCATTTGTAATTCTGCATTAGCTTAAAACTAATTTTCCCGTCGAAAGACTTCTAGCCTCCAGCAGTAGCTGTGAAGCTGGAGTTCATTAAGCTTAAGCCTGTGGGAGTTCATGCAATGGGAGACACAGCCAAAGTGTATATTAACCTCATGAGAGCCCAATTGGATTAATACTTTTTTTTTTTTGTTTGTTTTCCAGGAAGTAAAATGAAGTTTCTGCACAAAAAGAACTAAAGAAGAATCCCCCATTCTACTGTACATTTTTTACCAAATACCAACAACGGTGAAATATTCAGTCTTATTGCATAGCGTGCACATTACAAGACCCGGTACACCCAATACACGGATATCTTCAATATTGGGCTGTACCTAAGTTCAGATTTTGTACAAACAGAAATCACTGTAAGCTTGCTGTCATACCCGTTAGGTTCCTAGTTGCTTTTGTAGATTAATTCCAACGGGGCTTTAAGAGTGGTTGCAATGTGGATGGTAGCTAATGTGCATTTGACTGTTCCCAGAATAACCACTGACTTACAAAAAGGCATGTGGAGGATCAGATCACATATGAAGAATGGCTCCACCAAGTGCTAGATCTCTTTGTGTGAATGTTGCTTTTGTCTGCTGTCTAGCGTGCTCCACCAACGTGGTACTTTAGATGAAGACAACCTGTGCATTAAACAGCTGGACGTTTATGTATATGCGTTAAGGTACATGAAGAACATACTTGTTAACAACCCAATTGCTTTGTATCTTGTAAATTTCTAAAAAAAATGTTTTAAGAACACGTGTGAACTTCCTTGAACTCAAGCTGTTGATTTGGCACACACAGCTGCCAGATGCAGAATCTAGGAACAGAGCGCCCCCTTTTGGTGGTGCAGTTTCCTGTTATCCTGGTCACTGGACTAGCCTGATGGCACAGTTGGTTTTAGGTTAAAGAAAAATGAAGTTGCTATTGCAGTAGCAAGAACATTTAATTCACCAATGCACTGATGACTTCCACGTTCACTAAGCTGCAAAATATTTCCAGTTACTTGTACTCCTCTAGAAGCACAGTGACTCCTGGTAATACTCTCACCTCCAGTGTTGAGGGTTCTAATCCCATCTCTGCTGCAAAGGAGTTGGCGTGTTCTCCTGCAGTAACTAGGGATATTTTCATTTTTCCTTCCAATATGAAGATGTGCAACTAGGCTAACATTATGGACATACCTTGTAATGGGCTCCAACACCCTCACCAGTAAGCGGATGAGACTGCAGCTACCTGCATCTTCATGTTCATCATGAGAATTACTTTGAAATTCAATACACCTGATCCCCAAAGTATACCAGCTACCTGCATAACCCAAAAGAAAAATGATGAAGGCAATGTAATGTTAGCATCCCCAGTGCAGCACTCCGAGCCAGTCTGGGCTGGTGTTTCAGTGGGACAGCTATGTAAAACTGAGGTCCCGATTCTCTCAGATCATAAAAGATCCCTGGGCATCTTTCAAAGTAGCAGGGATGACACCCTGATTTCCTGGCTAAAATTGCCCACTGTGGCCCTTTCCTAATCATCTCCTAGTGATTGTATTGGCACAGAATGCCCGCCATCACATCATCCAGGGGACTTTATGCATCGTGACAACTGCCATATAAATGCAACTGTCAGTTATTACACAGAAAACAAGCAAGGATTCTTTTTATACAATTTATTTCCAACAATTGGTGTCAGATGCTTATGCCATCAATACACAAGCTCCCCCAACTCCCTTGATCTTCTCCTCAGCCTTTCTGCTGAAGAACTTGGCTTTCACAATGACAGGCTGCTTGGGCAGTTTGCCTTTGCCCAACACCTTGAAATAGCCCTGCCAAAATAAAAGGACTCGGATGAACATGTGGTTCTCCCTCCCTCTACACAACCTCCAACTTCAGCCATAATTCTGCACAAGAAGATAGCAGCTCAGTGGTACAGATTTGAGAAAAAGGTTCCACGAGATGTATTACAGGTAATGTTCTCGAAACTGTCCCATGGGAACTGAACACGTTTGAATGTTCATTATTGACATTTAGTTAAATGCCACACAGATATTCAAATACTACACTATACTAGTTCAGAAACCTTTAAAATATAACAACTTTGTAGATCATTTATTAATTTAGCCAGAAATCAGTAGACAGGAGAATGAGTAGTCATCTATGCACATTATGGAAATCCATGAATGCAGGCAGTACTCCAGCGTACCCATGTGAAGGACAGACGGTGTTAACACAAAATCCACTGTTAGTATTAAGACAAGCAGGACGCTACTCACAGCACGCACGACATCAATGATAGGAGCGGGGCCATCAGGCTTCTTGGCGTAGTTGACCCTGGTCTGCTCACTGACCAATGTCCAGAGCTTGTCCAGGTTGATGCTTGGGCAGAACATGGTGTTCCTCTTCAGATGGTAATGTCTCATACCGACTTTACCAAAGTACCCTGGGTGGCTAGTTAGCAAGAGCAAGATAAAAAAAAAATTAAAAATCACACGCGTGAATCTGAATGGCCAAGTACCAAATAAATACCGAAGAAAAAGTAAAACCAGAGACTTTCCCCAGAACCAGCATCACAAGAAGTCGCTTCAAACTCACTATTTGTCGAAGTTGATCCTGTGGTGGTGCATGCCACCAGCGTTACCGCGGCCGCCGGGGTGCTTCCTGTGTTTGCCTAGGAGAAAGGAGGGGGACACGCCGGTTTAGTAACGTAAGAACGCCGACACGCCAGTGACATACGACCGCGCAAAAGACAACAAACCGGGCCTCACCGACTCGGCCGTGGCCGTGGCTGACGTGCCCCCGGAGCTTCCTGGTCTTGCTGTTCCTGGTGGGCTATTAAAAATTAGGAAGAAAAACAAAAACACACATGAACGGACGCGCAACGTGAAGTCTACCGGGTGGAGGAACGTAAAACCCGGTAAAAGCGAGGCCGCACGGCCGATCTATCATAACATGCTGCCGTCCTGAGAAATGAGTATAGAACGTTTTACCAATTTTCCGATATACATATATATATACATACACATATATATAAGCCATTTGCGTCTTTGAATGAAAAGCCGAGTTATGTTGCCGTGTAGGCCAAATACGTCCACCACTAAAACTGGTACATAGGGACACTGTAATAAATACTTATTATAATTCTACCCGATCCACGACTGATTATGTTCTATGCATCATATAAAGCAATCCGCGTGTCAGTATTTGGTACGAAAAAGGAAGATGACTGCCGATTTACTTCATAACCAAAAGCCAGCGGCGAAGAGCGGCACTCACCATTTTCGAGGGTGAGTAGGAAAAGGAGGGTTATTTTATAATATCGCGATTATATGCGAGACTTCATTCTTCGGGAATGCCGAAAAAACGCGGGCGACACCCACTGGCCTGGAGAGGAAGAGCAGCTCAAGGTAATGATGAACTTAATGTGCTTGAAATAAAACGGTCCTGACAATTTAGGGTTTTTTATACCGGTCCTTAAGTTATTGTTCTGATTATCCGGCAAGCGTTTTTATTCTAGCGAAAATGCATGAAATATCATTCGGACTATTATGATGAGACCAGGATGAAAAAAGTTTGCATCCTCAGCCCATTATTACTGTAACATTAGCCGGCTATGTGGCTAGCAGCGTTCCGTGCTGGAGATCGCACTGTATCTGCAGCTAACCGCGAAAAGATATTGCGTAGGGGACTCACCCTTCTGTCGTTATGTCGTTTTCACTGGACAAAGTGCATAGATTAATTGTATGGAATATTTCAAAACTCGACCTATTTGGTGCTGGGCAATTTTAGATATTTGTGATAACTGTAATATAGATAAATTTGGTTTTGCGAAACGCGAAGTACTGTCCTAAATTGGCAATTGCGCACCTGGAAATTACATGCGTGCGGATGTAGTATGTGTGTGTATTTATATATAAACAACATTTATTATCAGTGTATTAATTTATAACACCAATCCTTAAATACTATGTTCGTTTTGTTTGTATAAGCACCTTCTCAGGTGTTCAGTGGTCCAGCGCAAGATAAAAATTAATGTTGGATAAAGTCAGCTGACATATATTTGACACGGATAAACGATCTCGTCTGTGGCCAGAAATTAATATGTATATAAATGTAGAATAAAATTGTGGATTTCGTGTTGGTACAGCCATTTCAAAGTCTGAAGTGTGTCATTCGGGAATCTCTCTTTTTATATAAAAGACCAGTTTTTTTCTCAACCTGATTGTAATTCATTTCGTTGGAGGAGTCCGGTGGCAACATGAGCGGTACTGTAAACCGCGGCAGTGTGAAGACGCGCTGGGACGCCCAGTGTCAGATGGCCGCAGGGATCTGCTCAGCACTGCAGCCACTGCCCTGACTGCTGCCCTGCTCTCAAGGTGAGATCCTTCACCTGCTCCTCCAACATCTACCTGCATGGCAACCATAGCAGACATGTTTACATTGGCTGATGCACTATAAAAGTGTTTCAGATAAATGCCTATTTCCTTAGTGCTTTTTAAAAAGTCACCCCAAGGCTTAGGGTGGTAGTAACTTTGCAAAACAGATAAAACATAAGAGGTCACAGTTTAGGTACTTCCTGTGGTTATGTGCAATCCGTGTTTGTATGTGAGGTTTATGTTTGATGTTGACACTTGAGCTGAACAGAACAGGCTGATAATTTCAGAACCAAGATGCCTACTGACATAAACACTGAGGATTCCCAGACCTAGTATTTGCACCCATGAAAAAATGCTGGTGGAGAAGGTAAACACGTCAGCACAGGGCGGCATGTCTGACCGGAGTGCGGTGAACGCGGTGATGAGGGTCTGCTGTGCATACGACCCAGCAGGCTGCTTCGCTGATTTGATTCTCACAGGAAGTTGGGTGTTGTTGCCTCGAATAGCTGGTGTCGCTGAGTCTATCCTTCCCTCCTTAGGTCCTTTGCTGTCATCTACGGCTAAAAACAGGGTCATTTACAGTAAAAGTTCACCGAGCAGGTCCTCCTTTGGTTGAGTGGGGGCCATAATGGGCTGTTGTGCCGCACGGATCATAGCAGGAACAGCAGTGAAGTGAGTACGGTAATGATGACGACAGCTGATCCCGTTTTCATTCATCCTCCGCGTGTAATGAAAATAAGAATCAAATCAATAATGATTCTAGATGATATGTTCGGCTCTATTGACTGGTCCGGCTGACTCAGACTTTTCAACTCTTGGTATGTTTTTCATAATTTTCCTTGGCTGACATTTGGCCATTTTGTTCTCTATATGTTTTGCATTACTGTCCTTCATGTGTCTGTGTGTATAATGTGTATATATATATACTGTCTGTGTGTATATACTGTGTATATATAGTGTATCTATGTACTGTGGGTGTGTGTGTATATATATATATATTATATATATATATAGTGCGTTTGTGTGTGTATTCATTATGTAATGCACAAGCATATTTTATGTGTGTGTTTGTGCGTATTGCGTGAATTTGCCTATCTTTTGTATTGGATGTTATAAATACATATATACAAAAAAAACTGTACTTAAAATTCAAAATGCGCATTAAAGCATATGAATCAAACATCACTGTAAAATTTTGTTCAATATTCCTTTATAAACAAGAATACTGATTATAAATAAAGAGCAATTTAGTTTGTCTTGAGGGATATCAGCCTATATTGAGTTATGTTAATTATATTTAAATTGCTTTATATGTATAATGTTTTATATAATTATTAATTTTCTCTAATTTAAGTAAATTGTTATTGCGTAAATGAGACACTTTGGTGAAACTTTGGATTGTGAGAATCTTAAAAATATCTTCCACAATGAAAAAATAAAGCCTGTGTATCAGTGTCTGCAAATGAAGCAACCTCTGAAATAGATTAAAGTAACGCAGATCTTCCTCCACGGACATGGTGAGCATTAAGTACTGACCACTTAATAGCAGCATAGATATTAATGCATTTTGCATGCAGCATCGGACTAATTAGACTAATCTTGGGCGGCCTCACGCAGTGGTTTTGCTTTGTTGCGTAGATGAGCTTTTAAGGGAGCATTTTGTTTGCAGTTTCTGTGGAATGCAAACTGACAGAGCTCTCCACACTCAGGGTTAAAGATTCAAGTTCCTTTACTGGCAGAGGTTACAGCCGCAGAGTATTTCGACTGGGAGGATGGAGAGAGGCAGCAAGAAATGAGCACGGCAGAGCGTACGGCGCAGGGGGGGTGGGGTGGGGGGAGAGGCGAGGGAGCCGGCAGTGCTGGCTTTGTTTAGAAGGATGTTCTGAGCTCTCCTGGGGGGTTCTGGGCCTCTGGGAGGAGGGAGTTTGTAGGTCAGGCTGGGGAGCCATTTGCCAGGCGGTGGTACATAGTCGCTGCAGCCTCCATCTTCAGCTTGCAAAGGCCTGGCTGTTTGGCTTCGTCTGAATGCCAATTCTCCTATCTTTTATAAATATGAAACAGGCAAAATCTGTATCATCCTTTCATTACCGAGTTTCGATTTTTATTGGCTGATAGTGTATTTTTTTTTACCGTTGTTAATATATTGTTGTTGTTGACTGGCTTAAATCCACATTACCCGTCTATGTTTTGTTTGTCTTTCTGCTCTTGTTTTGCCCTACTCTCCGCCCCCCCCCCCCCCCCCCCGGGGGCCGGGGGCGGGGGGGCTTGGTGGGGTGTTGGGGGGGGGGCGCCCGGGAGGGGGGATCGGGGGCTGCGCCCG
>JAODJX010000020.1:16092143-16104218 GCA_026776945.1 Isichthys henryi | reverse complement strand
TTCTTTCTCGACTGAGTGGCCAATCGGGAAAGGCGACGCCGTCAGTGTGCCCGTCGGTAGCAGATCCCCCTCTCCCATTCCGCTCACCGGAGCCTGGTTATTTAGCTATTTCTTCCTGCGCTCCTCAGTGACTGTCTGCTACGAGCTGAAAGCCGTCTTACGTTAACGAGACACCGGGGGATTAGCGGTGGCCGCTGGTTTGATTCGACTGCGACTCTTCCTGCTCCATTAGTGCCAGTTTTCCCCCCTATCCTCGTCCGCCTGCTGGCCTTGTCCTTAAATCCTCCTCCCTGCACCCAGGTTGCCATGCAGTTGTCAGCGATGGGAAAGACTCGGCGTAGGTACATGCGTCTCGGCTGCGATGGCCTCTGTGCAGCTGGCTGCCCGAGCTCCCCTGCTGTGTGACGCAGGGGCACATTAGGGAAGCAGAGATGCAGATAAATGTTTTTTTTGATGATTTTTTTTGTGACAGGTTTACAAACAGCCTGTATTAATCATGTTATCACCAGGCTGGTAGGATGGTGAAGGGGAGAGAGGTTATTCATCCTGTGGTGCTCTTAAATTAATGCAGCTAGGCCAGGCATGGGGGGGGGCAAGAGGTGGGGGCTTTCAGAGAGGCAGATTTCTGCAGTGTGACTTTCACGATGAGGCATGTTAACCCTGAAGATGGTTTCGGTTCGTCCTGTGAAGAGCAGGTGCATGTCTATGTGGTGGGGGGGAGGGGGGGGCAGGGGTTTGTAGGATGCCCACATGGTTTGTAGGATGCCCACTCCCTACGTGACCCTAACCCGCGTCTCCCATCAGGAATCCGGCTTGTCTGTGATGTCGGCGCCGGCCCGGGGGGGCCCCGCCACCGAGCAAACGAGACCGCTGGGACCACCGGCTCGTGCTACCCCCGAGGGCCAGCCTACGAGGGCCGCCCACAGCCTAGCAACAGCAGGTGGGGAGCAGGGCAACGCGGCGGGCCAGGTAACCAACCACAGTGATGGAGCCAGTGGGGGGCAGGGTGGGGAAAGGAGGGAGGGGAACGCAGGAATGGTGATTGTCTGCCATGTCTGAGTCACGTACAGTATACAGGGTATAAAAAAAGCTTAGAAAAACTCTACCACTGCCCAGGATTAATCTACGTCTACATTACACTGTGCGTCATACTCGTATTGCCTTTAGGGCTGGGCTAGCAACAATATCTAGCAATATCTAAAAAAAAAAAGAATATTTAATAAAATATCGGGATAAACGGTAATATCTGTTACGACCCAGTCTAGTGTTGGGCCGCACAGAATGGGCTGAAGGGAAGTGAAATATGCGCAAAGGGATTTTGTTCTGCGGTGGTCAAATTCCCCCCCCAACCACAGAAGCGCGAATGACCGATAGTCGCTTAGGATTAGTCATCACAGCTCTCTGTTAATTTAGTTCTTTCTGTTTTTTAGATGCAAACAAATCACACAAACATTGTCAAGACCGGTGGGTGGGGAGCTCCCCATAGCAAATTTTGCTGAGCTTCGGTGGGGGGGGGATACGAAATGTGTATGAAAATATGAAAAGTGAAAAATGGCGTATTTTCATGGATGAAAATGGGACACAGCATTTTATTTTATTTTTCAGTACAGGACGGTCTGCACGCCACAACAGACAAGCTTTTCAAACTAATTTATAGCTTAGTCTGGTTCATCTAAAAAAATTGTTAATGGTTTTTATTTATATAAACTGTTTTCGTCTTTGAAGACCGCTGTCTCCCATAAATGAAAGGATCTGGAAAGTAGGAGAATCTGTTACTTCGCTTAATATTTGGGTTTCCCAATAAATTACACCAACACTGGAGGTTAGTTTATGAGACTAAGACTGTCTGTTAGTCCTGTTACGCTGAGTGAGATGAGACAGGCAGAAGAAGAATTTCCAGTCATGGATTTAGAAAGTTTCACTACTTTTTTTTTCCGAAACAAATAGTGTTTCCCTGATGAACCGCAATTACACCGAACCATAAACCCAAAGCCAGAGTTACATGTGAATTCTGAGTAACACTGAATCCCTAATGGAAAATTATGTGAATGTCTAGGACAGTTAAAGTTTTCCAGTGAATTGAGGTGGATTTCATCCATTTGTCTATTTCCCCGTCTCTAGACTGCTTCCTTCACTGCTTCCTTCACTGTTTCCTTCTGCTTCCTTCACTGCTTCCTTCACTGCTTCCTTCACTGCTTGCTTCTGCTTCCTTCACTGCTTCCTTCACTGCTTCCTTCTGCTTCCTTCACTGCTCTTGAATCTTTCCAGTCTGATGGGCTTCAGCTTTCCTGGCAACATCTTCTGAAACTTCTTTCATTGAGACATATTGTACTTTAAAATAATTCTGGTGTAAACCTGGTCAAACCTACACCTAAATTAATTAAAACATTTGACTCCAGTCTCTTTTCTAAAGGTCATTCTGTTAGAAATGCTGTTTCCATCAATGACTTTGTTTAAATCATTTGCTCGAACACAATATGGCAGAATAAGAGAAATAAGTTGTTGCATTAATCTGAATCTTTATGACTTAGATGAAGTTAAGATCTAATCAAGTACAGAAATCTAGAATTTCCAGTTGGGATCACAAACATATCAAAGTCATGATGTACTAAAAAGAGGGGATTGATCTGATTGGTTACATAGTGTTGGTGAAGCTCCGTAATGCGTAATATTGTGTAATAATGCGTAATAATGACCATATTACCGAGTAGTACATGTGCTGCGATTTTTTTCTATTCCCAAGGGACTCTATTCTGAAAGCTTTTCAGTTAATTTAATCTTGTTTGTAGGCCGAACTGTGCAGAGACAGACTAGAGTCAGATTTCTGAGGCATTTCTAATAACCGTACATGCAGTTTGATGATGGATTTATTATTATAGATAATCTAATCACATTCTGTTTACCATTACCTCCTTAACAATATTGCTGAAAAAGAAAAACATCCTCGAAACCGATGTATGTGAATGTGTGTGTGTGTATGTGTGTGTGTGTGTGTGTATATATATTTTTTAATGCTTTTTTATCGATGCATTGGTTTTTATCATGTTGACTCGGGTCAGTATTTTCTACGGACAGGGTCAGAGGAGGTCGGCAACAATTGGGCCAAACCAGATCACTCCCTCTACCCTAAATGCTCATGGAAGGATTGTTTTTCTTTGCTTGTCTTCGCCGACTTCTTACAAGACAGAGACAGGTACAGAGCCTCACTGACCCCTCTAGCAGAACCGAAAAACCACCAAAATGCATGGTAATCTGAAACAGTTCAGTGGCCACTATAGGAACAAAAGGTGTGCATAATAGAAATGTAGCAACTGCCTCGGATGAGGCCTACTGTTAATCCCACTTTATAGTAGTTTACAGTGCCTTGCAAAAGTATTCCGAAAATGAGATGGTATATGTTTTACAGAAAATCAAAAACTGGAACATTTTGTTTATTACGAATGACAAGTAGTAGTTATGCTTTGCACTCTGGTTCTCACTGGATTATTCATGGCGTCACTTTAGCTCCTCCTTGGATTATTCATGGCCTCTCTTTGGCTCCTCCTTGGAATATTCATGGCCTCTCTTTGGCTCCTCCTTGAAATATTCATGGCCTCTCTTTGGCTCCTCCTTGGATTATTCATGGCCTCTCTTTGACTCCTCCTTGGATTATTCATAGCCTCTCTTTGGCTCCTCCTTGGATTATTCATGACCTCTCTTTGGCTCCTCCTTGGATTATTCATGTCCTCTCTTTGGCTCCTCCTTGGAATATTCATGGCCTCTCTTTGGCTCCTCCTTGGAATATTCATGGCCTCTCTTTGGCTCCTCCTTGGTTTATTTATGTCCTCCTCTCTTTGACCTCTCCTTGGATTATTTGTGGCCTCTCTTTATCCTTAACTGGCCTCTCCTTGGATTATTCATGACCTCTCTTTGACCTCTCCTTGGATTATTCATGTCCTCTCTTTGACCTGTTCTTGGATTATTCATGTCCTCTCTTTGACCTCCCCTTGGATTATTCATGACCTCTCTTTGAGCTCTCCTTGGATTATTCATGACCTCTCTTTATCCTCACCCGGCTTCTCCTTGGATTGTTCATTGCTTCCCCTTGGCCTTTTTTGCATATTCACGACCTCTCCTTGACTTGCCTTGATCTCACCATGGCCTCTCCATGTTATCCCTCACATAATATTTCTTGCTTGGACATGGTGTGAAGGGACAGCTTTTTCAGGCTGGTGTGAATCATCCATCCTCTGCTTATTGATCCAGGAATGCTTGCTGGAGTCTGTCCAAAGACTTAGAAATAGTGTTGAACCTTTTCCTAATCTTCACATTTGAATCACTTTATCTCTCATTTCTTATTTCCAGTTTAACGTTTCTTTTTCTTATTTAACATCTGACAGTTCATCTCTAAATCAATGTTTTTTTAGTTTGAAAAATCTCTTTGCTGGGGCACAAGTAGAAAAGCAAGATTAAATATTTATAACAGATATTTATTTTTAATTGAAAATGTAATGAGTTACATGTTTTGTTGCTCTTCATTTTTAAGGGCAAAAGACAATACTTTTACAAGGCACCATATATATATATCTGAAGCTTTCTTCGTAGGTCATATTATTCTGGTCATTGGTCATATTATGTCATATGAAACATTAGGGAAATTAAAAACAGATTTTAAAGTTGTATAAGACACCACCGTTTTGCTCATATATATTTATGTTGTATTTAATGCTTGTATTTTTCACTAGGTAATATTTATGCATGCAAGGAGACAGAAACTAAAGGTAGACTTGGACCAAGATCTCAGGACAGTACCAGGTATAACTGGATATTATAACTGGATATTATAACTGGATATTAGCGTTCAAGAGCCAGAAAGAGGCTAAAATAACACACATTCTCCACTTCTACCGGCTCTCCGACCACTCTAGGGAAGCATCAGCACTCCCCAAACGTCCCCGAGCCACGCGCGTGCGGTCGGATTGCTCGAAGGCCCGAGCTACGCCAGCCGTGAGGAGGCGACGAGGCCCTCGTCCAGATCCCATACCTGCAGGGGGCGCTGTTGCTCCAGAGCTACTAGAGCGTTCAGCTGCTAAGGAGTTGAAGGTTGTGGTGCGATTTAGGTTTTAGTTCATTTCAGTTAAATTGTTGTTATTCTTTATATGAATCGGCTTGGGGAACTGGAATCTTTTCTTTACAGCTGTCCATCTTCCTAATTTTTGTGACTCTATAACTCTTTTATCACAATTTCCATAAGTAATATATATTTCCCTCATGCATTTCACATGCATTTACAAGCAATATACTTTCCTCGTACAGTCAGAAGATAATGATGAAACAATATTGTCTGTTATGGTAAATAATGTACGAGACATGCAGGGCTTGTGCGTGCAATGAGGCAGGTTGCATGCTGCAATGATTCACACACTCTGCTTTAGCCTTTAGAGAGAAACATTTTTACTGTATGTTCAAGACTCCGAAGAGTAATATTTATGGATCTATAAATATGTTTCCGGTTTTGTCATGACTCTGTGCTGCCACAGGTATCAAAACACTATATTTGCTTTATACTTGTGATCGGTGCAGTTCTCATTTCCTCTTTCACACATACTTTGCTGCAGGGAGGACGCAGAGATGGAATGATGAGCACCGCAACGGACACTGGCCAGTTGAGGGTGGACCCGTCAGAGCAGCTCTCAGCTAACAGCACACCGCAACTCACGCAGTGTGAGAAAAGGGGAGCAGAAGAGGAGCCCTCACCAGCCCTCCCTGGAACACAGACTGACCCAAAATCCAGTCCAAGACCAGAGTCTGAGACAGAGGCATGCTCTGAAACAGAGCTAGAGATAGAATCAGAACCAGAACTGGAATCTGAGCCGGATTTAGAAATAGAGACGGGTCAGGGAGCTCTGCAAAATCCAGAGTCAGACCAGAGTCTGGAGTCCGAGACACAGCCAGATTCAGAAGCAAATATGGACACAGAGCCGGACCTGGTGTCTGCTCAGCAGCTGGAGACGGAGGCTAATCTGGAGTCAGGGATACAGGCAGGGTCACAGCCCAGTCTCGAGTCAAAGACTGATCTGGTGTCAGAGCTACTGCCAGGTTCACAGTCCAGTGTTGAGACAGAGCCTCCTCTGGAGTCTGTGAAATCCGGGCTACAGGCAGAATCACAATCCTGCTTAGCATCAGAACCTTTTCTGGAATCAGGGCTACAAGCAGAATCACAGTCTTGCCCAGAGTCGGAGCCCGAGCTCGAGGCAGGGCTACAGACAGAATCACAGTCCTGCCTAGAGTCAGACTCGGGTATGGAGGTTGATCCAGAGCTCCCACCGACCGGAGAGCTTGGTGACCACGCAACGGCAGAAAATGGCCTCGCTCATGTAGAGATGGAGAATGAGGACTTCTGTGGGGTCTGCCTGAATGGGGGAGACCTCCTATGCTGTGACCGTTGCCCCAAGGTCTTCCATCTGCTGTGCCATGTCCCACCTCTCCTCAGCTTCCCCACGTAAGACCTCAATCCTTGTTCCTTGTCTCGCTTCTTCCACCTCTCCCAGCCATGTCTAACAGACATTCTTCACCCCACTGGTGCTTAACAGACATTCCTGGCATTTTATGGCAAATCTTTCTCTGCTGCCCCCTAGTGGCGACTGGGTGTGTACGCTGTGCCGGGATCTTGAGCAGCCAGAAGTAGAATATGACTGTGAGAATGTGCGGTTCTGTACCAGAAACGAGGGCAAGGCGCTGCAGCGCGGGCTGTCCGAATGTGACTTGAGGGTGAGTATGCAGACCATTAGCTTGCTCAGTTAGTCTCTGCTTTTGTCAGTCACGTGCAAAATAAGGACAGCTAACTTTGTGGCTCACATCTCCCATTGTGATCACATTCTACAGAAGTGCGAAAAGCTGACACTGTCCATCTCCTGCAACATCCTGAGTGCACCTTTTCAAGAACCAGTCAGCCCACTGGTACGTGTCTCTCTCCCTGGCGCATGACCTCAGCCACGAATGTGAGAGATGCTACATAGGATGACAATAACCAGTATCTAATCACATCCAGCCAATGTTTGCAGCACCCAAGATATTTGCAGATCTTTCTGTATGTTTGCAAGGAGCTGAAAGCTGACTTGATAGTAGTCGTTTGTATACAGATCAGAACTGGGATACGATGGTCAATGTTATGATGTTTCGACATGGGTCAACGTTTTTCACTTTCAGTACATTATTCAATAAATTACATGAGATATTCAACACTTTATTATAAAATAGACTTTTGTGTTAATGATTTTGCCCGACTGTAGGCTAATGTAAGTGTGCTAAGCATGTTTAAGGTAGGCTAGGCTAGGCTATGATGTATGTTAGGTTAGATGTTCTGAATTAAAATGCATTTTCACGTTAAAATATTTTAGCCTCGCGGTACTTTGATCAGAACGAAACTCCATTGTAACCTGAGGAGCTTCTGTAGTTCATGGAGCCTCAAGATAAGAAATTTGAGATTTAGAGGTCTAATTTAACTTTGACGTGTTAATTTTTGTACCCCAGGCACGGCATTATTACCAGATCATCAAGAAGCCGATGGACCTCTCTGTCGTCAGGGCCAAGCTGACCAGAAAGAGCCGTCAGCACTACCAGACTCCTGAGGAATTTGTGGCTGACGTCCTTCTTATGTTCAGGAACTGCGCAAAATTTAACTACGTGAGTATAAGTGCCCCGTGTCTGAAGCTGGTCAGGTGCACGCTGATCTCCGGCCTGGGGGGGTTCTGAGCTGAGGTTCTTACAACTGACCGAGGCATCCTGTCTGTCTAATCTTCTCAGCCGGATTCAGAGGTGGCCCAAGCGGGCCGGAACCTCGAAGAGTTCTTCAGCTCCAAGCTGAATGAGATCTACCCCGACAGAACCTTCCCAGCCCTGGAGGATGACTCTGACAGTGACAGCTACGAGGAGGCGCACGGCGTGGGAGTGGCCGGCTTCCCTTGGCCAAATGGGAAGGAGCACTGCCACAGGAAGAGGAAGAGGAGTCACTCCCTCAATTGGAGGAGACACCATTTCTGAAAGACTCCTTTCGGGTGTCTCATATGTAAATATGGGCAGTGTGGTGTCCAACTTTTTTAACCTTTCTCATGGTATTGTTTAGACTTAACCCAAGGCATGAGTGACACATTTTGAGTGGTCCGCAGGGCATTTTATTTTGTACGTAGCTTTTTAATATATTTAAGATGATTGCACATTAAAAAAGCGATTGTTATTTTTAACTGAAATCCTTAAGCTGGGGATACACTGCGAAAACTGTAACGCTGCAAATCCGGGAAGCACTTGAAATGCTATGTTGCGGAGTCGTACTGCTGGTTACATTGTGTAATATAGAGGCCAAAAATTTCACTGCTTTCTGCCGCCCAGTTCAATTCAAACGTCTTTCTGTAATTACATGAATTAGATTGACAAACCTAATTACCTTGTTCGTTTTTTAAGATTAAATGATTAGAAAAAAAAAAAACAATCGGCTTGCTTTTCAAGTCCTGAGAACATCTGTCTCAGCTGAATGATGACGCAGTGAGATTCAGGGTTTACCATAGTAATTTTAAATAACCACAATCAATAAATTAAACCCAGCAGTATTCAACTACTTGCACAACCCTGTGAATGATACATGTGTGTATTCATTGCATAAATATCAAATATACACACACTCTGTTCCCCGTCTAACTTCCTACTATCAAACAGACACATGTCACCTTGGACAAGAAGGCCTGATTATGTACAGGAAGTAAATGATCTATTGTTTGATCACTTTATAACAGTGGGTCACCAGTTTGAAGCCTAGATTCATAGATTCATAAACCTTTGATGTCTGCTAGTGCTTGCCAATATTCCTATATTGTCATGTTTATAGGTTGTATATATTCATAACTTTGGTAAGCGGTGCCACAGGCTAATTTTTAAATGTGTTTGTTAAATGCTGCTCTTCTTTCGTAGAGGGTCCTCGTCCGTCTGAGTGTGATGCCCAGCAGTGGGGCCTGGAGGTGAGGGGGGTTCAGGGCCGGGGTGGGGGGGAACTGAGCTAGCTTTCTGACAGGGGCGGTGCACGTCATCTCTGGAACAGGCCTTGTTTTTTCCAGAAGCTTAGAGCCCCCAAAATGGGTTTCTAGGCTGCCCTGGTGCATTTATGGAATTAATTAGGTTACATTTTACCGTTTTATTACACAGATGCAATTCAGGGGATCCATGCTGTAGCCATCACACAAAAAAAACTGGTCAAATCAAACTGGTAGCAGTTGAGGGCTTGTCTGTTAGCTGTATGAACAGTGAAAATGCTAATTACTCATGTTATGATCTGCTTATTCATGCTTGCTTCAATTAGCCAAATATTTACTGTGGTAAATTGTTTTTTTTTCTCTCTCTCTCCACTGACCCACATAAAACATGCCCTGTGTAGTAATGAATAACAGAGACTGGTCTTCTTTAATAACCTACATGAATTACTGAAGTATATGGTCATGCTGACTTAGTTTGGCACGCTAATAAATTTACTCTGGATGGTACACCACTGTCTTTAGTTTGGTTTATGTTCCGGAGTGTTTGGGTTTTAGTTCTTCACTGTCACTCCTCCTCCTCCTGCCACGTTACTTCAGTTCTCCAGGAACCTGCACTAGCTACATCTCATCTTTCCATTATAATTCAGATTAATGGAACTGCACCTTGGAATTTTGCTCCAAATGTGTCATTTCTGTTTCAGATACTGTTGCATCTTATTAGTCTTTATTCTTAGTTTTTGCTTTTTAAATTCTAATCACTTCCTGGAGCTATTAAAATAGCGAATGCCTATTTTAGATCACCGCACCCATTCTCATATCTTACAAGATGACCCTGTCATTCTGTGTCTGTAAAGATGTTTACAGTTCCCCCTCCCCCCATTTCTCAACATTCACCCATCTTCTGGGACTTGAGGCCAGAGGTTTGACAGAACGAGGTTGTGGTGTGATTTAGTTCAAGATTTTATGTATTACTTGCACAGTTACTCTGGTACAATTTTTCAGTGAAAGGAAAATCTGGCTCACTCCTCTGCCTGAAAAACAGTGTGTGGGGGGGGGGGAGGATAAAACGAAGAATAAGTACAAGATAAACAAAAGGCTATTGCACTGAATAGCATTATATACAGCACACATGCAAATGGTGCAGTGAGAGTCAGACAATTGTAAAAAAGTCATTTGGCATGTCTATGTTAAAATGTTAAAAAGCCTATTGGTCTGAGGATAGAAGCAGCCCCTTGAGCCTCTCTTTTAGCCATCAGACTGCAGAGGCCTTTGAGCATAGAGCGTGTGAGTCTCCAGTCACATCTTTGTGATTTTTCGACCTCTCAATTGACCCACCGCAGGGTCTCCCCGAAAGCAAATACTTTCCAGTATGTGTAGTTGCGCAGAAGGTGTGATATTTTATCTTGCGTAATTCCTGTAATGACAGCTTTCGGCAGAGATACAGCAATTTCTCTAGTTTTCATGGAGACGGTCTGCATACGAGTTTTTTACTTATCTTATTAAGAAAACCTGTACTGTAGCATAATGCAAATATCTAACCGGCCAATTATGTGGCAGCAGCTCCATGCCTAATATCATGCAGACATGGGTCAGGAGCTCCAGTAAATGTTAAGGTCAGAATGGGGAAATGATGTGGTCTAAGTAATTGTGACAGTGGCACCCGAATATAAAGAATGTTTCCAGCACCACAAAGAATTCAGGCTATACTTTGTCTCATTTGCTTTGTGTAATCCTGGCCCATTTGACTTTCCAAGTCTGGAAACTGTCCTCCAGAACCATTATCTGACACCCTGGTTTAAGATTATACCTCAATACTGGATGTTTGTCCTGAAATGCAAGGTTCAGCTGTCCTCTAAACAAAAGTGTAAAACTAAATGTGAAACTTATTAAATTTCACTTAAGAGTTCTGTAGCATATACGTAACTCCGTCAGGTCCAATTCATCGACTCCCTCATAACTTCTGACGGAAACTCCATTTGCGTGCAGCCAGGCTGCAGTGTGCTCCAAGGTGCACTTCTGATGAACTGTGATCTTAAACGCCAAAAGAAGGGCTGGATGGGAATTAGGTCACATTAACTGGTGCCGTCGTACCGACTTAGAGATTAATCAGACTGATATTTATTATTCCCTTAGATATTTGCACTCTGAGTGGAGGATTTCATTTCTTTCATGCCCTAATTTCTTAAATTCCAAAAAAGATTAAATCTGAAAAAGAAAAAAAAAGAGTTTTCTTTTTTCCATGAGAAGCAACTTGCTCATTAAAATATCCTTTTATCTACATAAGCAGTTTAGGTCTCACTGAAAACCAACACACTGGCTGTATTAAGGCAATAAAAGGAAATGATGTTCAAATGATTTTCACGTTGGTGTAAAACTACTTGTGTTCAAAAAAATAGCAGCACAACATCAGTAACCTGATGAACCCCCTGTTATTAGTAGCAGTGATATTTCTGCCTGACAAATAATCTACTTGAAGATGTAGCAATGTAACAGAGCCAGCTGTCATGACAGGCACGCTGCGGGGCACGTTGAAAGGGGCAAAGTGAAAGAGTTGAAGAGAAGCAAATGTTTCACACATTGTTATAAAATCTGTTTCTTTTGGAGGGACAACATAATTTGATTAGAAAGTTGATTGGAGAGGGGGAAACATATAAGGAAATACAGCAAGCTATAGGAGGCTCAGCTAAAATGATGTGAAATGTTTTGAAATGGCAACAAAAACCCGGAACATGCGGGGGGTTGGGAACGGGTAACTATTGTGGATCAAAAAATAGTAAGATTCAGGCAATCATCACCTCCAGAAAGATCAAAGATGATCTAAAATCACCCGTAAGTACTGTTACAGTCAGAAGACGTTAGATGGAAGCATCATTGCTGAAAAACCGGCATGTGCAGGATTGGTTAAAATTTGCAAATGACACGCCGATTAGTCCACAGTGGAATAGCATAACATTCTCTTCCGACTGATGAAGGTAAAATTGTTCTTTTTGGTTTTAGTGGCCATCCACAGTACATCCGGTGGCGCGGGGGGGGGGGGGGGGCGGGGGGGGGGCGGGGGGGGGGGGGGGGGGGG
>JAODJX010000020.1:16061633-16078161 GCA_026776945.1 Isichthys henryi | reverse complement strand
CTCATGCTAAACATGGGCAACTGTCGTCAAACAATTCAGTTTCTTTAATTCACCATTTGCATGGGTAACTGTGCTGTTGATTGATGGAAAATATTTGTCATGTGGGCTTACAGTGTATAGGTATATGTTCCCATGCACAAAAGTGCATTTCTCAGAAATGGGGCAAACCGCATTTCGCAAATGAATCTTTGATGTTTCATTCTCAGGGCTAGACTGAAATTTAAAAACAACCCTGTACTTTTGCCTAAACAGGCTCAGCATACATTTGTCAAATAGCCCCCAAAATATATTTTGCCAAGTGGAAGCTCCCCTACAATGCATTTAGATGCAAGACAACCTATGAGATTTGCATGAGACTTGATACCTGTGAACCACCTTGGGTAAAACATAAAAAAGAAGCTGCTTGTATTTTCATTAGTGATGTATTTTGAACCCCCTCTATAAATGCCAGCCTAACACCCACAATAAAATTTTTGCAGAGCAGGAGCTCCCCCATGGTGAATTTTGGCACCCCTGAGATTTACCTGACATGGTAAAATGATCTGAAAACCGTGAGACTTCAGTCTTTGGCGCCTTTCGAAAATGCCATGTTACTGTCAACCATCAGAAAAATTGGCAGACAGGGCTGTGATATGCAGCAAACAGAAGCTCTGATTATCAGGCCTTCTAGGAAGGCGACCCTTCTGAGGACCCCATTGTCCTGCTGGGGAACTTTAAGGCCTATGTGGATAATGACAGTGAAGCCTGGAAGGGTGTGATTAGTCGGAAAGGCCTGTCTGATCGTAATCCAAACGGGGATCAGTTACTGGACTTCTGTGCTAACCACAGTTCGTCCATAACCAGCACCATGTTTCAATATAAATGGGTTCATAAGTGCACCTGCAACCAGAGTTAACTAAGCAGTAGTTTGATGATCGATTTTATAATCGTATAGATGGATCTACGTCTGCACGTCTTGGACACTCAGGTGAAGATAAGAGCTGAGCTGTTAACTGATCACCACCTGGTGGTGAGTTGGGTCCAGCGGCAGGGGAAGATGTCAGGAGACCCAAATACATAGTGAGATTGAATCTATATGTCAACCAACAACAACACACATTCAGATTTTTTTATACTATTTTAAATGTAACACATCAATGTTTGCAGCCCAGTTGTTATTGTTCTTGGATGACAGTTGTTCTCTTGCAAAGTCTGAGAGAGGATTTGTCTCTTAAGGTAATGGAGATCTGCATAACCATTGTTCTTCACAAAAGCATCATCATCTTCAGCCTCTTGCTGAAGCTGGTCCATTGTGCCATAGAGCTGATGTGGGTGTCAGCCTACGTTTGTCTCGATGTCACCCCTGGGTATCCCCAAGGGCATTGCAGTGATAGAGTCTGGGGGGGGGGGCTTTGATCCAGGCTGTTCCTGAGGGTGTGGCGGCCAGGTCCTCCAGCTTCATAACCTTCATGGAGATCTTGTTGCATAACCTGAACTCTCCTGAGAGGCAGCTGCCCAAACTGACTTTTATTCTCCTGCATCGTGACTGGGCTGGAGTTCCTGGACTGAGAGTGACCTCTAGTGGTACTTCATCCACAGATTAAACTCTGAACTGTTTTAAGTGACATCTTCACCAGACAGCTCAGTGTCAGATGCTTACAGTAGGTATGTAATATTTTTTTGTCTGAAACTGAAAATTAGTTGTAGTCTGCACCAGATTACACAGCTCAGAACTTCCTGCTTTCGCCAGTTCAGTACCCATTTCCGTCATTTTATGTCTTATTTTTCACATTTAAGAGATGTTATGTTCTACGGAGCCTATCCCAGGAAACAGCGAATGATGCAGGGCAACATCTAGGGTGCTGGTTCATGGCAGGACACACTTCAGGCAATTAACCTCAATGCAGGAGGAAACGGGGAAAATATGCAAACAGCATGTAGACAGTCTTACCCAATACAGTACGCAGTATTAGGAAGCGGAAGCAGGTAAAAATACCTTGCAAACAAACTAACACGTGAACAGAACATTGTACTCCCCCTGTGGTGCTTATGTAAAACATGGTAATTAATCTGCATCCAGCAGCAGAACTGGTAGTTTATTTAGGGCAAACGGCAAATATCGCAACCTCTAGTTAGTTAGTAGAAACCTCAGGGAATTAGAAAGGGAAGTAGAAACCTGCACCTTAGTCAGAAATCGTTCCCAGTCGTTGGTTTCTGATTGGCTCTTGCCTGGATGAACTTTAGCGTGTTTCTATAAAAAAGAGCAGCCTGCTAATGGTAATGCACACTCTCGTGGCACCTTCTGCTTTATGCTCGTTAAACCCTCACCCTTTAACCCACCAGATTTTGAATTACTGGTAACACTTTACTTGATGGGCACAACTACAGTATTATGATATCATTAAAGTGTTAATTAACTAAGTGTTGCACACTGATTTCATGTTAATTCATCGTTAATGAATCTTGACGTTTTATGGCAAGCAGTTACTGCATTTTCTACTATATCTGTTAATTCTGTAAACTTTTGTGAACTACTGCAGGAAGTACTGAAGGAATAAGTAATGAATAACTCCAGTGAAATGCCATTTTTGTTCATCATTAATGAACCGTAACTCATCTTTTATCTCAAGTAGCATTTATATTTGTTCATGATTTGTACTTCAGTAGTAACTGAGTCATTACTAAGTATTAGTGCCCCGTCAAGTAAAGAATTGCCAAATAATTTCATTTCTTATCTCATTTCTGATGGGGTTGCGAGAATTCTCACATTAAATATTCAGTTGATGTGGGTATTTTACAGTTCAGTCAGCAAAGAGCTTGGGTCTGTAAATTTGAGCCGTGACTGAGACTAATAACCGTTTAATTATGAGAAAAATAAAAAAAGACACACAGAAATCCTGGTATAGACAGATATACTGACGCTTGACGCTGTGGTGACATTAGACTGTTTTCTGGTACTTCAGGTTGTGTGACGTCAGTCAGGTTCAGTGAGTATGGTCTTATTTCCTTTACACGTGTACTTTAATATGGAACGTCGTTTATTCCCTGTCAGCCTCAGTCTACTTTGTACCACGTAATAATTTCACTCTCATGTACTAGGACTTTTTAAATCTAATCATAATCTTAATTTATATATCTATTAAATGTATCTTACAGTATCAGGTATACTGAAAGGTTCCCATAAATGATATCCCAAGTACGAGCCCATATGTACTTTTTTCCGTCTAGAAAGTTTCTAAAGGAGTTTCCCATGTTGTTAACACCCCCTTGGAAAACGGACTGCCGTGACGATTCTCTTTTCTGTATTCAGTTAATGGAAACAGAATTTTAAACGCCCTGCAGTAAAGTGTCATGATTTATGTATAATACGTGTATGCATATTATGTATAGGCAACCTATCGAAACAAAAATTTAATGCACATATTAACGGCATTAATGATTTAAATGCTAGCGAAGGGATAGATAATGGATTGGCAAAAAACGTGCCCGATAACCATTATGAATATGATTGTTTTGTAGGATGCATGTAGGTTCCTCATATTCAAGAGAATCTGGCTCATCTTTCCCGTGTGTTCAGTGTTGAAGATATAACATTACCTGAGTACATACTGCTTTACCATGATTATTAGTGTAGGTATAACAATGTGACACACCCAAAGTATCAGTATTGACACTAAGACAGCGTTCCCTTGCACGACTGAAGAGCAGCGCACCGGCTACGCTGCACCATCACAGCTCCACCGCTCCTTTGTCATCCTCGCTCTTACTAGGATTTTCACAGGGAACTCGTGAGAGCGCTGCTGTGATTGGCTGCCTCGTCGAGCATGACGCTCGCACGGACCAATGGGGAGCTGCCACACTGTGGTTACGTTGGGAGGCCCCAGTGAAGAACGTCGTCGTGGGTGCGCAGGCTTCCCTCTTCCTTACAGCGGCGTTGTGTGCTGTTCGGGGCCCGAGCCCGGTTCACGTTACTCAGACAGGGCGGAGGAGTAAGTCAGAGAGTGCAGCAGAGTTTGATATCTTTAGCTGGATCGCCGTAGTTAGATCCGCGTGGCGTGACACCATTCCGTACAGCGATGTTTAAACTGCTTCTCTCAGTAGTTCTTCTTGGGGCTGTCCAGGCCAGCGATGTGCTAGAATTTACCGATAACGATTTTGAAAGCAAAATCTCAGACCACGAACTTATCCTTGTGGAGTTCTTTGCACCGTGGTGAGTGATCTTGCTTTATTCGGCATTCGAGGAGGCATAGCTCAGTCAGTGTCCATGGCCGTTTCCCGTTTGCCATTTGCTCGCAATCCCGAGGCATGGAAGGACTTTCGTTTCCTTCTCTAGAAGCGGCGGTCGTATTGTCATTGTTGGAATGAAAAGAGTAGATGGTCTGCTGTCCTTTTTGTTGTGATGCTGAACTAAATGTTACTTCATTGAATTTCTACACTTAAAATGTTCAACATTAACAAGTGCGCTGGTTGTGTATTTTCATTTAAAGGGTGCAAATTAGCTGGCTAGGCGTCTAGTGCCAGTTTTAACTTTGAAATGAGGAATGATTCTGCAGTAATCGCAGAACTGCTATCCGTGGAAACTCATGTTTGGAGTAAATTAGCTTCATAGCGAGCTACCTAGCAGGTTTTTCAGTTTCGTTCTTCTAGACGAACTGGTGTGTAGTTATCTTTAATGTAACTTTTTGCAGGCTCAGAAGCTGCAAAAAATGTTCTCAGATGGTTTTCAAATTTATTTAAAGCGGATGAATGTTGCTAAGGAAGTAGAGGGGTTTGGCATCCCATCTGTTGTCATGCTCTGATTGGGTGGCTGGATTTTGGTGTCCCTATTTGATTGGTTGGAAGCGCTTCGTCTGCAATAGCGGCAACAAACCAGTGGCGCAATGTGTACTTAGTTAATTTTAGATTTTTAAATTTAGAGATTCATTTTGAAATAAAACTACTTAATATTTAGTGCCAGTGTGTTGTGCGGACCTCGCTGCGTTTAAAACAGTGCTGCTCAATTTAAAAGCAAATGTACCTAATAGATTACTTAAAACTAAGAGAACATAAATGACAACCGTGTTTGAAAAAGGGACTTTGAATTGAGAAGGTACCGAAATAAGTTTATTTTCTAGAATTCCTGTTGCATACAAAGTCACTGGTTTCTGTAGTACTGTGCTACTTGTGATTTGGCGCCTGAAGTCCGGAGTCCATTCACCAGATCTGTTGCACGTAATACCAGTCCACATACGACGGATTCACTGGTATGTGCTTTGTCACACTTTACTGTGTAAACTGATGTGTGGTGAATGTTTGCCTTTCCTGTAGGTGTGGCCACTGTAAACGACTTGCCCCGGAATATGAGGCTGCAGCAACACGTCTTAAAGGGATTGTCCCACTGGCTAAGGTACAGAACGGTGTGTCGAAGTCATCAACTGGCTGTTCAGAAAGTGCTCTGGGAGTGAACTTGAGCCTGTGTGCTTCCCTCAGGTGGACTGCACAGCTAGTGGCAATGTGTGCGGTAAGTATGGTGTCAGCGGGTATCCCACGCTGAAGATCTTCAGGGACGGAGAAGACTCCGGGGCTTATGACGGACCGAGAACTGCGGGTACTTAAGACAAAGGACTTCAACACGTGTAACGCTGTAGTCTGGTCTTTGGCTTGTGGTTGGCCTGTTCTGAGAACTGCTCTCTCCTTTCCTCCAGATGGAATTGTGAGCCATCTGAAGAAGCAAGCCGGCCCAGCCTCCGTGGAGATCAAGACGGTGGTGGAGTTCGAGAATTATGTCAATGAACGCGATGCCAGTGTTGTGGGTGCGTGTTGAGGAATCCTGAAAAGGGTGGCAATTTAGTTTTTCCCTCCTTACATTTTTGAAACTAAGTAAGGTGTGTCATTCAAAACTGTCTGAAGAATCTGTGTTTATTGAAAGCAACCACATCTGATAAATGCAAGTATTGTCTGGCAGACCAACGTGAAGCAAAAAGACATCATGACTTCATGACTCTGCCCCCCAGGCTTCTTCTCGGACACCGCTAGTCCTGCCCAGGCAGAGTTCCTGAAGGCGGCTGGGGCCCTGAGGGAGTCCTATCGCTTTGCACACACCAACAATGAGGAGC
Organism: Isichthys henryi; assembly: GCA_026776945.1. Lineage (NCBI taxonomy): Eukaryota > Metazoa > Chordata > Actinopteri > Osteoglossiformes > Mormyridae > Isichthys > Isichthys henryi. The sequence goes on along the minus strand of JAODJX010000020.1, from coordinate 16,072,087 downwards.
TGCTGAAGGAACACAACGTTGATGCTGAGTAGGTTCCTCGACGTGTGTGACTGGATACCCTAACTTCTGAGGCAGGGAAACGCTGGGTGGGGGGGGGAGTAGTGTTGTCGCAAAACCAAAATAACCTTGATACTGAAGCCACTTTAGGTATCAAAGTACCAGTACTGCAACGGTGCCAATGCCGAACATTAACTATTGTTCATGGTAAATTATGTAAGTTATGCGGCCACTGATTTTCAGGAATTGCTACTCTTTAATAAATGAAGCCTCACTTCACTCCAGCACATTCCCTGATATCGCCAAGCTTCGCAGTATGATCACTCTGATTCATTCAGTTACAAGGTGAAGGGTAATACGTTCTACATTCATAAAGGACATATCCGCCCTCGATTGTTGTGCACTTTGGGTTTATTATTAAAAATGCGCACTGGAGGGGTGGAGCACTGCATGTGAGGAGAGTATTGGCTGGGGGGCGGGGGGAATCAGCATGGATGCAATTTGTTATATGGATTTTGAAAAGGTGGTACTTTGACTGATAGTAAGAAAAAACACGTGAGCACACAACTATTAGATGCATTTCTTCTGTGAGCAAACTTATCATTGCTCTCCACAGTAAACAAAAGAATTAAGATGGCAAACTGATATGAGAAGAAAGTGTCCGTGAATGTTGGAGTAGTTTTCTTTTGGTTTCTTCTGTTCATCTGCTCAAACGCATTAAACAAACTTCCCGTGCAGCGAATTATGTTTGATATGTAACTGCTTAAAATGCAGCGTAGCATAATAACCGGTAGGGACAGATGCTAGTTTGATGTTAACATAGCCTGCTTGCTGTAGTGTAAAATTTTGCTATATTGTATGATCCCTTACATAAATCACTGACTTGAAGCTAGATAGATCATATTTAACTAGCTGACGTTTTAGTAGCCTCTTGTCTTTTATGCCGAGCACTTAGAACAGATAAATCTAATTTGCTGGAACAATATGCTACACAACATAATGTATGCAATTCTGACATAATGTATAATTGAGTTTCGGGCAATGGTATACCCTGTTTAGTGCCCAGATTCTCTGCAAATCTCTGTAGACTAAACTCTTAATGAAAAGTGTGTTTTGTTTTCAGGGGTGTCGTTCTCTTCCGGCCAAAGCGTCTCAGCAGTAAATTTGAGGAGAGCGACGTACCCTATAACGAGGAAAAGTTCACCAGCTCCAAAATCAAGAAGTTCATTCAGGATAACATGTGAGCATCTTCTCCCTAAGCTGTGATGGCATAAAACCTCACTACTGTAACAGTTGGTGCATCAACATTGACGGGACTCTTTCCGGTTTCCCGGTTCCAGTTTCGGAATTTGCCCCCACCTGACTGATGACAACAAGGACCAGCTGAAGGGGAAAGATCTGATGGTGGCCTACTATGATGTGGACTATGAGAAGAACCCTAAAGGCTCCAACTATTGGAGAAACAGGTACTGACTGGTGTTTGGTTTCAGAAATGAGGCGCATGCTTTGAGGATCATGAGGGTCATCACTTCCTCTTTCTGTAGAGTGATGAAGGTGGCCAAGAGCTTCCTAGACCAGGGGAAGAAGCTGAACTTCGCTGTGGCCAACAAGAACAGCTTCAGCCATGACTTATCGGAGTTGGGGCTGGATTCCAGCACTGGGGAGGTTCCTGTGGTGGGCATCCGGACCACCAAAGGGGATAAATACGTCATGCAGGAGGAGTTCTCGTGGGTTTCTTATGATTTTTTCCCCCCCATTATTGATTTGAGATGTGTATATATTCAGTTGTTTGACTAAAATGAAAGCCAGACTGGTTTGTACACAATGCTCGCTTCTCGAATGGAGAATAGAGAATAGACACTTGGTCCATTAAATGATGTGTGCTGGTACTTCTTTGGCAGACGTGATGGGAAAGCGCTGGAGCGGTTTCTCCAGGATTACTTTGATGGAAATCTGAAGCGTTACCTCAAGTCTGAGCCAATCCCTGAAAGCAATGATGGACCAGTAAAGGTAAACTGGGACAGTATTATAGAGTTGGCATAGAAGTTCTAATGCAAAAGCGCTTCGTTGGCCTCTTCTCTAACACTTCTGCTACTCGCTGTAGGTTCTGGTGGCCGAGAATTTTCACCAAATCGTGAATGCTGATGACAAAGATGTCCTGATTGAGTTCTACGCGCCCTGGTGTGGTCACTGCAAGAGTCTGGAGCCCAAGTATAAGGAGCTGGGTGAGAAGGTAAGCCTAAGGAAGTGAAAAAAACATGAGCGAGTGTAGCAATGGTGAAGAAAGATCTAGCCTTTCAAATTTAACAATTAGCCAGGCATGATGGGAGAATGGGAAGGACTTCAGGAATGTGACCTGAGAGAAATCAAGGGAGAGGCCTGCAGTGTAGTGTCTCACCTTTGAAACCAGGAGTCAAGTCTATGCCCCATGTCTACGATTGTGGAGTTTGCATGTTCTGTATGTTCATGTACCTGTATCATTATGGGGTTTTCTCTGGTTCATCCCCGCAATCCAAAAACACACTAAGGTGAATTGGAATTGCCAGGTGCCAGTAGGTGTGAATGTTTGCATGAGTGGTTTGTGTGTGCTCTGCTATAAGTTGCTGCCCCCCCCCCCCCATCCTGGGATGTTCCCTGCAGACCCCCACAGCCCTGCACAGGACAGGCAGGTATAGATGTATGGATTTGTAGGGTATACCTTTCAGATGTTAAATTACCCCTCGTCCCCCACTTGTCACAGCTTGCCAAGGACCCCAGTATTGTCATAGCCAAGATGGATGCCACTGCCAATGATGTGCCATCACCTTATGAAGTCAGAGGGTAAGGAATTTGAGCTGGTCGTCTTTGTGTCATTGAGCTGTGATTCTGCTGCATTGCATCTTTTGGGTTAAATGAGTGCTTAAAGATGTGCTGCTGTCTAAGCTCACATGTCTACACACTCCCTGATCTGCTTCTTGCTCATGTTTCAGGTTCCCCACAATATACTTCTCTCCTGCTGGACAGAAGCAGAATCCAAAGAGATACGAGGTCTGTGTGCCGGCAGTTTTGGTGTTGCATGCGGTGCATCCAGCCTTGTAATGGCATGGCCTTAATTACGGTCTGACCGCTGCTTGTCCTCAGGGTGGCCGTGAAGTCGCCGACTTCATCTCCTATCTGAAGAAGGAGGCCCGCAATCCTCCTGTGGTTGAGGAAGATGAGAAGAAGTCCAAGAAGAAGAAGAAGAAGTCCGAGTTGTAGATGGCCATTCGAAACAGCTGTGGAAGGGGAGCGTGGAGGAGGAGGAGGAGAGATTTGCAATCATTAGCGTCCTGCAGAACAGCCCGATCCAAGTCACACTGGTGTCCCCGTTCCAGGCGAGCTGCTCCGGGACCACTGTGAGGGCCAGAACATAGCCGTCATCGGCTCCGACGGGACCACGGTCTGTCAGAGATCAGTTCCCCTTTCTTCAGGCTCTTAGACAGTCGCACTTTGAGGTCCTTTCCAGATTGTTTTTGTTTTGTGGGGGGGTTACTTGTTTGTTGTTTTTTATTCTTTAATTCCTTAATTTTGTTTTCTGCCCTTTGGTACCACTGTCTTATTTTGTACATTTGGACAAATCGAATAAAGGCCCAAATTTACCAAGGTGACTTGTTGTTCATGAAGGTATATTTCACAAATTGTCAAACCAAGCTTATTTCACCCGCAAAGTCTTCGTAACATTTATGCTCTTCTTTTAGCATAACTTAGTAGTTACTGGTGCATAACCACGTAGAATAAATGCCATTTAGAAGCCACAGAGTTAAGCAAACTATGTCTAACTGTGTCTGGTAAATGAGGCAGGCAGCCATGGCAAAAAGGTAGGTGCTATACTGGTTTATGGCCTTTAGGGGGTGCTATTGCAACCAGCTTCAGGGCCCCCTGTGACCTCAACCAGGATAAATGGTGAGACACTTAATGTTCGCAATATCTATACACGGTGTCTTGCAAGTAAGCTGTGGAGTGAGATTGAAGTAGATTTAAAAACAAAATTGACCTTTGAAATATTATTAAGATGGGGAAAGTAGAAGGATTTTGTTTTACTCCAGCGTTAATGTAGAGAGCAGCTAGAGGGACATTCTACCCCTCCACCTTTTCCCTTCCTAAAGTCCCTCTCACCCCCCTTTTGCCCCTTGCTCATTGGCTACCAGACAGGACTGGTCCTGCCCCCTCTCAGATTGCTCCTCCCTCCCCCTTCATGCTGATTATAGTAATCCACCGTGAGAGGCTCCTGCGCTCACAGCTTGCTCTGTGGTCCTCCATTCTCTGTGTCCGTGGTGATCACTCCCTCATTCTGCTCATCATTTCCGCAGTCCAGACAGCACCTGCATTCCAGCACCAAGGTAGGTCAGCCCAGGCAGGAAATATCAGCAATCAGTCTTCAGCTGTAGTTTTCTGGCACAAAAAAAATGTGAACTTGACTACATTGGCAGGTCTAGAAATAATGTCAGACTTTTAAAAATCGGCTCTTTTATCATCTTTAAAAAATGGAAAGTAAAATATGCTTTGTAAGATCTAATGCCAATTCCTCAGTCCTTTCTGTTAGCTGTTCCCCTCAGATAGCTGTTAATTGACTATGTTTTTTAGGAATACTGTGGCAGACTCTTCTAATCTCACTTGCAAACATTTTGCTCAGAACTATTAAATCAGGCATAAATGTGTTAATTGTCAAACTGCATAATGTATGAAATGTAATGAAATAAAAAATCTGTGTGACGGGAACTAATACACTGTCAGACAATAGAGTACAGCCATGGTGTAGTTTTGTTCCCCAAAGTACAAACAACATTAATGTGCCCCCCAATTGTACAAAAATTATCCTCAGAATCCATTTCTGTAACTTAAAAGGTACATTTACCTGCAGCTAGGGTATAGTTGGCAGACCCTTGAGGGTACCGCCCCAATGACAAGTAATTGTACCCTGAAAGGTACAAATCGATACGTTTTATTTTCCTGACGGTGTAGTACGGAATCAGTCATGTTATTATACTCAACACAAAAAGGAAAGCATGCACAGCTTATTGGTTGTACTGGGAGGTGAGCTGTAGTTTACTGGTGTTGCTTCCAGTCTTGGGGCACAGGTGGCTCAGGTGAGCTGCTTGGAAAATAAGCAGGAATCAGGGCTCACTGTATAGCACCAGGAATCAGAGGGGCTGTGGTGCCTGACAGCAGCAGGTAGGAAGGATCCTCGGTAACGTGACTAGTGGACTGAACCAGTGGCTAAAGATGCTCCAAGATAGCGCCCCCTGGAGTGGATGGGCAGAATTGTTCACGATGTTTTTAAGCTTTGACACCATCCTCTTTTCCGTAACCTCCTCGAGTACCTTGTATGACCCAGGGAAACATCCTCGCCATCTCACTACACACATCAAAAATAGCAGAGCCTCCTCAGAAAGCAGAGTTTGCTCTGGCCTTTCTTGTAAAGCGCCGCTGTGCCGTCCGTCCAGTCCAAACTGCTCTTCAGGTGGAGCCCCAGGTCCTTGTAGGTCTGCACCACCGTCTCTTCCTCCCCCTGGATGGTTACTGGTTTGAGGGGCTCTTTGTCATGTTATAAGTCCATCACCAGCTCCTTTGTCTTGTTGATGTTGAGCTGCAGGATGTTCTCACTGGTGATGGAAATGACTCATGTTTCCAGGCCTGTTTCTGTTTCCTCTCTCTCTCTCTTGTTTAAATGTATGATAGTAACAGGACAAGCTATTGACAGGCAAGCCGATTCTTCAGAGGGAAGGACCCTGATCCCCTGTCGGTCTCCAGTGTGTGTGAAGTTCCTCAGAGGGTCTTGGAAGATGACTGCTGTGGTAGACAAACACAATTCTCAGTTTAACTGTGGCTGCCCTTAATTTTATAATAACTTAATGTCAAGCAGAATTACTTAACTCTCAATGCTACCTATTATGTGTGGATTCACAATTTGCTTGTCTTAAAGCTGACATATTAGCATTGTTAAACTGTCTGTCTGCACCCAGAGTGGGACGTTCCGCCTGGTATCGGAGGAGGAGCAGAATCTGAGAGCCAAGCTAGAGCATCTCACAGTCAAGGACCATGGACCTGTGTTTGGGCTCTGCAAGAAGCTACCAGATCACACAGTGCAGAAGGTAGGAATCCTTGTCTGGCCAGGGTTTGCATTAGCCCCAACTATTAGCTGCCAACCAGTGTCTATCTCTCGTTAATGCCATCTGTTAGCTGTAGCTGCCACCTACTAGCTGCCTCTCGTTAGCCACCATCCTTAAGCTGCCTCTTGCTATCTGTCTTTTGTTAGCTGTCTCCTCATAACAGCCACCTGTTAGTCACTGACCATTAGCTATCTCTTGTTAGCCGCCAGTTATTAGCCACCACCCATTAGCCACCACCCGTTAGTGACTGAAGGCTAATGGGCTAGCTGCTAACTTCCTTCTGTGTCCTTGCAAGGCGAAGGACGAGTTAAACGAGACGGATGAGAAGCGAGCACTGGCTGTAAAGGAGCTGCGTACCGCCATCGGGGAGAGGGCCGACGAGGACGAGGTGGCACGGGGCGTGCAGAGCCGATTTGGCGGGCAGTCTGACACAATGTTGCTGAGATTCATTCGGGCACGGAAGTACGACGTGGGCCGTGCCTACGAGCTCATGAAAGGTAAGGGAGAGGGGTTGGGGGAATGCGGTGACTCTAAGTGAATGGTCCTGATTGTGCTCTGGAAATGGGCTCCTCTCCCACTCCTAATGAGACTCATTTGACAGAGCGCGTTATGACGCGTCACGTCTGCCTCCCGTCTGTCTCCTCTAGTCTGTTAATTGGGTTCTCCAACAGAGTCTAAGGCTTTATAGGAGTTATGACAAAAGGATCCTTTGTATGCAAAAGATCGAGCTGCTTCAGCAGAATGGGGGAGAGAGTGGGGAGGCGTGGGATTCTCCCACAGGATGGGTAGGGAGTGCTGGAGTGTTTGGGTCACGGCCTGGAAGTGCTGAGACTTGGAGCATGCATGGTGGATCCAGGCCAAATGTAGGGTGGGGTGCATCTGAGGGCGCTCTCTCTGGGGCTAATTGGGGCCGAAAGCTAAGACAGTGGCGTCGTCGTTTTCCCAACCGTGAGAAATGCTGTGGGAAGCTAATGGAATGGGTCTTAGCGCAGTTATAACTGAGATCAAGGCAAGAAAACAGCTGATGAGCTTTACATTCGGTCTGTGAGTAACACCGAAGAGGATGAGGCACTTTTAGTATGTTACCTTCATTACTTTTTTGAAAATGTGTCCTGGGGACTGACTGAGTTTGCTGTTCAGTCGTACGTGGAATAAGTGTCATGGAGCGGAGGGAGAAATTAACACCTTTTAATTAACTTCAGAGTATGCAGGCAGTATTAGAAAGTTTATTTACACCAATTCCCTTGGCCCCAAAAGAGGCAGCCACACTTACACCGCATCCCGTACGGAGCCAGATAAGAGCAGCTGTTGTCAGTCATGGATGTGCTCTCTGTCCCTGTCCTTGCAGGCTATGTGCGTTTCAGGCAGCAGTACCCTGAGCTCTTTGAGAACCTGACCCCCGAGGCTGTGCGTAGCACCATCGAGGCTGGTTATCCCAGCATACTGCCCAGCAGGGACAAACATGGCCGAGTGGTGCTGCTGTTCAACATCGAGAACTGGGACTATGAGGAGATCACCTTTGATGAGGTAACTGTGCCTTTAAGAGCACTGTGAGTGTGTCTGTGTTTGGTCTTATTACTTCTGATTATGTCCCTGACAGTGTGTGTCATTCATTGCTATTTATATTGGACTACTTTGATATGTTTTAATCCAGGTACACTGAATAGATTCAGTGATTCATGGCTGGTATCTATGATCCATCCATCCATGATCCATCAAACCATGGTCCGAAATTACTTATCTAGTCCTTGTGGAAACAAGCTGATTTAAAAAAGAGTTTTCCCCTACTCTGACTAGTCTCTGTTTAATTATTTTTATTTAATTAATAATTCAATCTGTGTGGAGATCGAACTTATTTAAAATTATATTTAATTTAAATTAGAAATAACTATTATTATGGCAAAACATCGGTGTGACCTTATTTCTTTATTCTGTTTTTAAATGAGCAGAATCATAATTAATAAAGAAACTATCTCTGCTGAGTGTTAATAATATTAATAAAAGGTTATTCATCAAGTTGACTCACCTCGTCGACCGCACATGCCCAGATCCTGCGTGCCTACTGTGTCATTCTGGAGAAGCTGCTGGAGAATGAGGAAACCCAGATCAACGGCTTCTGCATGATCGAGAACTTCAAGGGCTTCACTATGCAACAGGCTGCAGGCATCAAGCCCACGGACCTCAGGAAGATGGTGGACATGCTGCAGGTGACTGTAGAGCTCCTCCTAGCTGTTCACAGGGGTTTGTTGGCGTTTGCCAAGATGACCAACTACATTTCTTTCTGTGGTGTGAACAGGACTCGTTCCCTGCCCGTTTCAAGACTGTTCATTTCATCCATCAGCCCTGGTACTTCACCACCACCTACAACGGAGCAAAGCCTTTCATGAAGAGCAAGCTGCTGGACAGGGTAAGCAGGGAGAAGACCATATGGTTGGGGTGAGGCTTTGGGCGGCTTTGACCAGTACAGTTTTCCTGACTCCACCCCTCATGTTTCCAGGTCCATATTCATGGGGATGATCTGGAAGACTACTTCAAGGAGTTTGATGTTGAGATCCTTCCTGCTGAGTTTGACGGGCAGGCGCCCAGATACGATGGCAAGGCCACAGCACGCCTGCTCTTCGATTCTGAGGACACTGCCCTTTAACTCTCGATTCCTGATCTTGGTTCCACACTGCATATACTGGATAGTCAAAGAATATACCTATAAGCTAATTTTAATAGAGGATATTTTAAAGAATAGAAGAACCCATGTTAAAGAACAAAAAGCAGAGAGACAGAATGAGTCTAGGCCAGTTCCTTCATCTTGACAACCCCACCCATCACCACTTCCCTTTGTACAGCTATATTGTTCATGAAACAGGGTGATTCATAACCTTCATAAACACATCATGCTCAACCTTAACCCACTGCAGCACCCATGCAGTTGGAGGTTAAGGACCTTGGTCAAGAGCCAGGCTTAGACCAGCAACCTTCTAATCACAGGCACAGAAGCTTAGCCCACTGACTTTTTCATATATAAACCGTGAAGGTTAGGACCTTCAGCTCAGAACTGTGTAACCTTGGAAACAAATCCAGCTCCCAAAGCCCGGTTAAGCCGTAAACAGTGACTCTGATCATGAGACCAGTCATATGACCATGCTATGTGGTACGTCTGTGCTGTGTTTGACACGACACCCCACGTTCGATAATCCTGCCTTAAATTCAGCATGCCTATTTCCCAATCTCTGTGTTTCAGTTCTGTTTGGAAGGCAATGCTGTACTGCACAAACGTGGCACTAAAGACCAAAAGCAGATCTTGGTATCGGAGGAAGAGCAAATGGGTGCTTAGAAAAAGTCTTTAATTATGATACATTTTGTCTGGTGCAAGTTGTAGTTTGGCCTGAACTGTACAGAAGCGAAGCATGAAGGAGTATATCCATGCAGAACATGGAGCACAGCTTAAGACAGGTTAGGCTGAAACATCTGTGTCTGCTTCCGTAGCGTCCTGCATGCACCTGAATAAGAGAGAATACCACTGATTGTACTGAGACTTCAGACTTTTTAATGTGCTTGGCACCACAATGCAGTTTGCAGTGCAGGTAATTCAAATGTCACTTTGAAAATTTCACTGATATTTTGTGGAGCATTATTTGGTAGTTTTAATGTAAGTACATTTTAGTGTATTTGTTTAATTATATTAACAATAAAAGCTATTGGATAAGATGGGGCAAGTGAGGAGAGAAAGGTCATACAGGTAATTAGGTCCAAGGAGGCGGAAATGCTGTAGGTGACGTCAGACGCCGGAGACTTGGCGGAAAATCTGAATGAACAGTGAGGACAGCGAGGGGAATTTGGCATCTCTTCAGGAATACATCGACTGGTACTTATAGTCATGAAGAAGAACGCAAATGCATCTTCTCCAGCCAAAAGCGAGACGCCGTCCTCCAAAAGAAGTCGCCCGGCAGACTCACCCGGAACAGCATCGCCGACTGGTAAAGACTTTGCCGACATCCTGGATTAAATCGACAAGCGATTTTGTCTCTGGTCGAGATTCTACATCAGGAATTCAGATCCCTGATGGAATCTTTGGAATTCAGCCAGCAGCAGGTGGAAACACTCGCTGCTGAAAACGCCTCACTCGGTTAAGTCTCTAACTGAACATGTGACCCATTTAAATGAAGAAAATAAAAAAATAAGAGACTGTCATCGATCTACAGGCCCGCAGTATGAGGAATAACCTGGTGTTTTCAGGCATTCCGGAATCTGCCGAAGAGGACGCAGAAGTTACTGTCAAAGCCTTTATTAAGAACCACCTGAAGCTTTCGGAGGACAATGTGAAAAACATCTGCT
>JAODJX010000020.1:16048224-16061389 GCA_026776945.1 Isichthys henryi | reverse complement strand
CGTGGATGGGCAGCTGTACCGCGACCCCAGTACCACTCCCTGGTTATATTAACGCCAGTCCAGATAAGAACCCGTTATATTTTTCTTTTCCTCTAACCCTCTTCCATTGACATCTCTCTGTTATACATGTCAATCTGCTAATTTAACGTGATGTCATATGAAATACATTACCGTCAGTCTCCGCAGCGCTACAGTGCTAACAATGATTCCGTTTCTCTCATGTCCTCACGTATACACTTACCAGCTTGTCCCTTTGTATGTCCTTCTCACTTCTCCCTTCTTTCACTGCACCGACGTTTTATTACGAGACTCATAGACCTGCCGCAGCTACAGATGAACTTAAAACACCTGAGTTTCCTAATGTGTTCTCAGCCTGCTGTAACTCTAGGCAAAGAAGGGTAGCAATTTTAATACATAAAACTGTTAATTTCACACTCAACACCTTTTCTGGGTGGGGGCTGCAATACTCCCTGCGGTGGTCCTCCTGGGGCTCCCATGCCCTGGGGGGCCTCTGGATGTCTGGGGGCCCGGGTCTCCTCTATGTCTGCTTCATGTCCTGGGGGGTGGGGCTGTGGCTTCCCACACACACTACTAGACATTTACAGGTGTACAAACAGGTACTCACAGACACACACTGACTTGATCAGCTGTTGCTTCTAAACATGTTCATTGTGATTGTTTTTTTTTTTTGATCTCTCTCTCTCTCTATCCCGCTGCTTCTCAGTTTTCTTCCTTCTTTCCCCCTCTCTCTCCCTCTCCTTCTCTTGAGGAATTAAATAAGAATACATAAATAGAAATAAAGCAGTCCTCTGCAGAGGGGGGGTGGTGGAGGGGAAAAAAAAATAAAATAAATATATATGTATATGTATATGTGTGTATATATATATGTATATGTATATGTACAGGCAAAAGTAAGAGGAACAAGAAAGATACCAAAGATTATGGCCACAAATCACAGGACAAGTAGGACAGAACTGTTTACAAAAAATAATTTATTCTTCAACAGAACTGTACTTTTAATACTCACAACACACACAAAAACATTCTGTTCAACAAAAATACACGAGTGAGCTGCGATGCACCTACTCCAGAACGTCAAGTTACATTTTCACAAGTGAGCGAGTGAGCCTTCTGTACTTACACGTCGGTGGATTCTTCAAAGCAAATCAAGTCGGACAGGATACTGAACGCACACAAAGACAGGCCGGAAATTCCCGGAGGCTGACAGCCCAGCTCTTTCCCTTTAAAAACCTGGCCATTTTATTTTCTTCGTTACCAGTGACACTTAATCACATTGAGTCAGTCGGCTAACCCTAATGGACAACAGTGTGATAAAGCTACACATGATGTAAGGGGCATTTCACCCGCACTGAAAATTAAAAATTATAATAACAATAATAATTAGTAACAACAACAACAACGATTTAAACAGCTTTAAGTCATAACTAACTATCACTCATTCTTAGTCATCTATTACACATCTGATATGTTCTGATCTGGCGGCCTCACAGTGACGCCTTCCCACGCCCCGTGACCTCCCCCCCCATACATGGACCACTGCCCTGTGTTCTTTGTCTTGTGCTTGGCCCCTTGTTACCGTTCACTGAGGATTAACCGAAGGTCCCAAACAAACATCAGCCAAGTGCATGTACAGTCACATACTCACACTCAACACATTCAATAAATCAATTTAAAAACCTTAACAAAAATGATACAAAATAATAAGTATAACAATTACTTTGTTTAATTACAATTGGCCTTGTCTAATGCAGAGAGAACCATTCAGAACTTGCAACAGTGTGGAAAGTCTAGAAAAGCAATAAGTAGCTGAGCGGGGCCTGGTGAAGCAGGCTAATTTCACTGCATCTCAAAAAGTTTTTTTCCCCAGCTCTTTCTGCAGCAGTGGTCCAATTCCATCTGTCAGCCTTTTGGTTAGCAGATTGGACTTTTCTACTTGCAGTACAATGACTCTATTGGCATTTCAATGCTATAAGATGACACTTTGGTGTTAAAGCCTGTAATAGGTCAGTAGAGATTGTGCAATGCTGACCACTGGTCTTCCATCAGCTTATGCAGGTAGTCTTTGTTGATGAAGGGCTGTTTCAGTCATGTAGGTGACACTTTTGCTCCTTCTCTGTACTTCTGTGAGTGAGGCTGGCCAGCAGGGGGGAGCTTTCTACACTTGTACTGTATAAGCAGCAGAGGGAATTCTCCATATCTGTGAAATTATGGATCGCCAGCCTCCTAATCTGGGAGCCATTACTAAAAGTACATAAGGCTGGATGATGGGACTTGTTGTTCAGTTGCTGCTTCAGAAGATGCCCAGAAGAAGGGGGTAACATCTAGGAAAGCCTGATTTTCCTCACAACTCACCAAGGATTCAAAATAATTCTAAGCTGTCATATGTAGGAAGATTCACACTATGTTTTGCAAACATCATTGGCTGAGCAGGAAATCTTACCGTCTCCAATTACAGGGCAAACTCATGATCATAAACCAAATTAAAGTTGAAATAGGTGAAAATGATTCATTGAACCTTGTAAAAGCTCAATCACATACAGGTGGGCAAGACTGAAGGAGAACTGATGTTGTAACACCACAGAAGGCTTATCTGGTCTACACTGGGAGTATATAGCAGGGGGATTTATGTTTACCCCACAGCTGGGGACTAACAAAAAGAGTACAATGCTCTAGTTTCCCAGGAATTCCTTCTCATGATACAAAAGCTATGTTGCTGTCTGCCGAAATAACAAGCCGCAGCACAGAAAGACGCCCTCCCGTGATTCGGCCGAGAGCCGAGAGCACGCCATGGACTTTGGCTTGAATACTGCAGTGGCACAGACTGGAGCGTGGAATGCCGAGGTTTGGTGTTGTCAATCCACACCGCATTGAGAAGGAGAACATGTACACGATGGATGATGGAAATGGTAACCAAACAGAGGGGAATTCTGGGAAGGGAGCAAGCCCCTTTAGGTCATCCAGTGCTCCTCAGACTGCATTCTCATTTTACTCCATTTGACTAGAGTGCTGAGACACACGGGCGCACAGCCAGGCTGGGCTTCGAAACATCACTTACTGTACACTAATATATAAACACAACCAGGGAGGGGTCACATGGGATATCAGTATTACTTTTTCCATCTACAGACACTGAGATCTTCACAATGCAGCATGGACCAGAGGTCTGCACTCACTCCGAGCTCAACCAGGGACATACAGGCACTCAGGGCTTCCAAAAGTACAGTACAGATCAAACATCTGAGTATACCAGGAGCTCGTCACAATGCAGGGCAGACCAGCAACCTGCAGAAACTCAGGGCTGAAGTTCTGTGGCTCTTCTTTTGGTCATGGATAGAACCTTGCTCAGCTAGAGAATGGCTTCCAAAGCAGAAATGCCCACTTCACGAGGAGACGAGGACTGACGGTGTAAAGTGCCGAGGGATTATACAGGTAACCTGTCATTTGGCCTCAGGTGAAGACGTGCTTGCTTTGAGGAAATGTTGAGTATTGGGCTTCTAAGAGAGCTGCGTTTCTTACTGGTGGTCTGGACGTGATCTTCCACAGTTACTCCTCACCACCATTTCAGTGAGCACTCCTGAGATAAGGCCCATCAAGAGAAGAGATGACCGTTCAGAGAAGGCGGCTGAGGTCTGGACTGAACTGTGGAAGAAGTATGCATCTCAACACGCCGGAACATGCAGGAAGTCGAAACATCACCTGAATATGTTCTTGCGTACTAGTCAACACTGCTTCGGCATTTTATCCAGAGTGTACGTCCATGATGTACCACGTGTCCTCGGCCTTATAGAGAGGGTGAGAGAGCGGGAGGCTCAGTAGGTGCAAGTCTCAGGGGACCAGAGTCCTAACCCTGACATCCCAAAAACATTGCTTGACTTTCTTTGGGAAAAGGGGGCCAAAACCTGGAGGTAAAACAGTGAAAAACAAAGCCAGACACGTCCTTCATTCCATTTACCACAATTTCAGATGGGCACACCATCGGTATCCTTCTCCAGATTACTCAGGGAACACTAGCAGCTGAGAGAAAGTGCAAGGGTCCCAGAAGAGAAGAAGCGTTCCTGGTGATCAGTGAAGTGAACTGGCTGTATCTTGAGAGAAGTCCATGATGTGAGTGGGACACAGGAGCAGTGTGGAGGAGTAAGGAGGACTGCGTCTTAAACCTTCTCTTCTGTCTCCTCCGGGCAGTTGTCCCTGCTCTGGCATGGCGTTTTGTTTCGCTCCCATTGGCAGATTGCGTTGGCATAGCTCACGATGACCTTATCCATCCAGGTGAGGGGCTGCGGAAAGAGTACGGCCCCCTCAAAGAAGCCCAGGTGGCCCCCATGCAACGTCAGGACAAACATCACGTTGGACTTCTTATCTGTGAGGGTGGAAAGATGGTCACAAGTGTCAACATGGGAAAACTGCCTTTAGAATGAGTCACGTGCCAGTTTGTTGCGGTTGCATATATGCTGGAGGCCAGCTGAGAATCAGTGACTGAGACAAGACCATAAGCAGGGCTGTGTGGCCAGTGGAGATGCGAGCGAGGCAGTATGGCGCGATTCAGTGATGCGTCAGTACGAAGCCATGACAGCTGCTGTCTCAGCAACCAGAACCACCTGGCATCAACAGCCAAAGGTCCTCAACATAATACCACACAGCGGCAGATATGGAAAGCGGCTGACAGTTGGGCCAGGATTAAATCTGGGTGGGCCTGTAAGAAGCTCATCGCTGCACGTTTTCTTAAATAGGCTTAGATATTTACGATATGGTGACCGCAACAATAAAACAGCCAAGACTGCAGTGTCCTACCTAAAGAGCACCACTAGAGGGAGCTCT
The DNA here is from genome assembly GCA_026776945.1 of Isichthys henryi. Taxonomy (NCBI): domain Eukaryota; kingdom Metazoa; phylum Chordata; class Actinopteri; order Osteoglossiformes; family Mormyridae; genus Isichthys; species Isichthys henryi. Next base: position 16,056,553 of record JAODJX010000020.1, on the reverse strand, counting down.
CACATTGTCATACTGACCATTGTGCAATATTAATATTAATTATATTATTATCAAGCGCTTAATAAGGTTGTTTGTAATACATATTATACATATAACAATAATTATAATGCATTAATTAATAGATAATTCTAATAATTCCTAAGATAAAACAATTAAAATACATTTTATTTTTAAAAATATTTATTTCCATTAATCTGAAAGGGTGGGCCCAGCTGTCAATCTGGGTGGGCCTGGGTCTTCAAGATCCGCCAATGACACCACATTACCTGAGAGTGTGTGCGGAATGGTCAACAGTGACTGGTGAACCAGGGGGTCGTCTTCAGAATTTACTAGCAGGAGGGGAACATTGACCTGAAACAGGGCACGCCAAATGCCTGGTTACCATCATATCACCTCCTCAGTAGAAAATGCATTTTTGGTTTCTAAAATAAACATTCAACAACTGACAGATCAAACCGATTATTTCAAGCAGATACTGAAGTAGGTACTCGTTACTCGTACCGAATATTCATTCCGTTTACAGTCCTGTGTAAATGATTGCCAGAGAGTGAGGCTTCAAATGTAACATACGGTCAGCGAATGAGAAAAAGACCGACTTACATTATGGACATAATGTACGCAGCTCTCCTTTTCGTAATACTCCTTCAGTGAGCTATGCCCGTGGAACTTTCTAGGAAACCAAAATGAAAAGGAAACGTTAAGTGCCAGAAAAAAGCAGTTTTTGTTAATCTAGAAGAAATCATAAGATGCCACATGCAGAGAGACGCCAGCAGGCGTTACCTCATGATGTTGTCATCGATCTGCATCAGGGAGGTGGCCGTGAACAGCCGACTGAGGTCCACCATCTTGGAGTTCCCACCAAATAAGCTCTTCCTGGAAGACACACGGGAGATGGACATTTATTCATGTTTAACCCGGATTCGTGTCGCTGCCTCTGAGCATTACAGTACATCTCCTCTCTGCATTTCAAATGAACAGCACCAGATACAGCCTCTGGAGGCTGGGATGTTACCTATGCGACAGGATGATCTTCTTCATGTTATCCGCCATAAGGAAGTTGTAGAACCTCCTGAAGTGGTCCCACTGGAGGAAGGTCTCCTGGGCCCTGAGCCACACAAAGAGACGGAACACTCAGCAGCCGAGGTGACAGCCTGCATTCTCCTCTGTAGCCACAAGAGGCGTTATAGAGAATTTCGCTTAAGACGGAAAAGCTGACGAAATGCCTCTTGAACAAAAATCTACGATGACTTGTGATCGAACGCTACAGATGATGAAAAATGGCCACCTGACCCTTCGGTCACCTGACCCAACACACATAAGCCTGATTCCAACGGCGGCCGGCTCACCTGAGGGCGCTATAGCCCTGGCACACGCTGACGCAGCACAGCACCCTCTCCTGGTTGTTTGGATTTTCTCCCAGGAACTTGCACACAATGTTGCCACCCAGGCTGAAGCCCACCACTATAAGTTGGGTGTGGGGGTAGGCCTTTTTAATGTAGCCCACCATGGCTGAGAACTCCCACGTACAGCCTGAAACGACAGTCAGCTGTCAAACTCCTACTAGTACAAACCAATTCTACAGTGAGTCACTTATCTACATATAAAAGCCTTACTCCATGCCAAACGAGTAACTTCATTTCCAACAACTTTAACATCCATCTACCCAAACATTGCCCTGACACATTGCCCAGGGGTGTGTAATTCTTACTCCCCATTTGATGTGCATTAGTTATTTACAAATTGAAGGCATGCACACCGTTTCATTGGTACCAAAATGGGGTACAGGAATGAAAAAGTAAAACTGCCAAGTACATCTGAGTCAGTACAGAGAATCAGTCAGGAGTATCTATGACCCACTTACTGCTAGCAAACTACCGGGAATCGTTTTGCTGACGGTCGTACATTCAAATGAACAATGTGCAATATCGCAGGCTCATATCCTCACCGTAGGTGAACATGCGAGGGGAGGTGAGCTCGATGTCAGGCAGGGCTCCTAGATGGTTAAGGACGGCGCACCTATAGCCCTGCTTCTGTGAGTAATCCACGAAGGTGCGGATGTAATGCTTCTCACTGTGGTTTCCGATTCCAGGACATATAACCGTGGTGACATCATCTGGAAAGACATATTAGGTTGTCTAGGATTACGGAACGGAATCTCCTGAATCACTTGCGCCAGATACGACAACGTGGAACACTTGACAAGGTGGAACATTTTCATGCGTCGATTTAAAATAGACATGAGTCAGCTACACTGACACGTAATTTACCAGAAAATCTGGGGCAAACAACCTTAAACATACCAGAGTATATAAAATCGTACTAGAGGAATGAAAAACATTTTCCATACATCCAGTTTGGTGATCCCCCAGTGGTTCGAAAAGGTCAAAGGTGGCAGTGGCCCCGTCTGGCATGGGTAGAAACTTTCGGTGTCCGTGAGGATGTGGAGAACTGACCCGACCAAGCTTCCCGTACAGGGCCGTCTGTAAGTGGCCACTTTTACCCCAGAGAAGGGGAGGAACGTACCTGGGATAAAAACAGGGGCATTTAGGCAAATTACTGGAAATAGTAAACAAACAATAGGCTGTTGGATGTACGAACAGTGTACGTTGTCGACATAAATGTGCTAAAAGATCCTGTCTGTGACATTATTTCCCTCTAATCCATCTGCTGCTTACGCTGCTCAGAGACTCTGCAACCTGCTGCTCTGGAAGACACATTTCCTTTCAGGGCAGGTCATGGCGGGGCATTCTAATGTGGACAGTGCAGCTAAGCATGACCTGGAGCCAGGATCTGGTGCTCGAAATCCTTGATGGTGACCTTGCTAGCGGGCTGGCAGCACAGACGTTTTTTGCTATGTGGCTCACGATTGCCCACGGAAAACCGCTTCATGTGGTCCATCACAGTCTCATCGTGCAAATTGAGTAGGAGTGCAGTCTCGCTTAACGTAAATGGCACAAAATGTGCAAGTACAGGAGAAGCACAGGACTGAATAGTGATGTGGTACCAAGGCTTTGCGGAAGGGAGAAGCAGACTGCTGAGGGTGGATACCAGAGGTCAGAGGCCCAGCGGAGGAGACACATGTTGAATCACTACAGCCACTACACCCTGCCTGTTTTGCCATCCAGCCCTTGGGTCTTACTCCAATAGTAATAACCTTGCTTTTCTCATTCATACTCATACAATTACACAAATGGTTGACCCTTTGGTTTATGTCTATGTCCCCAACCATCATGGTGCCTTGTATTAAGGCACATCAGCTCTCAGTCTCTCATTCCCGAGCGAGTTTCAACCACCAGTTCCTGAGCTGTACTACCAAGGCAGCCAATTAGATTCCTAACTCGTCTTAGAACAACTGCAGTCCAGCAGATGATTCACTCAAACAACCCAATTCTAAGGTTCAACATGAACCATTTCAAACAATAAACACTATCACTCATGTTGGTTTGGACTCTAGATAGCTGGAGCTTAGAACACCGTTAAACCCTGTAGATACACACTTACACCTCCCAGAATTAAGCCACCAGTCTGGGCACTAAGATAAGAATGACCACTATATCCAGAACATGACTCATTGCACAAATGAAGGATCAGCCTTAAAACACAGAAAGAACCAACCAGAGATTCGAATTTTATTTAGTGACAGAGATGACGACAATGTAATCAGCTCTTTAAATAAGTTCTTAAGAGGTTCCAGGGTGAATCCGGATACCGAAGGCTTCCAAGAAATAGTACTCCAACAGCATATTAAAGATAGACGTTTTACGCACAAGCCAGGGTGTGTATGTGAGCGGTGCTGTTCTGCAGAGGACTTTGGCATCTAAAGCATTGATAGAGTCGAGGTAGTTTAATCATCCCCTTGGGGATGACGGCTAATTTTTATGTATCACAACTTGCTTTCCATGAGAGACACAAGCACACTGCATATATACAGGTGAGAGCTGGAACAGGGCCTTTCTCGAGGGTCCAATGGTCATGCGATTACTCTGCCAACCACGGGGTTCAAAATCCACAACCTTAATGGCAATAGATCCCTAACCTTCCTTAGCTATAGTCTGCTAGTGGTTACTACAGACCAGAATATTTTGTATCACCTCCAGGGGTGGAGGGACCTGCGGTTAGATACAGAACAAGACTAAAATCTCATAGACATATCTACTGCCAGATGTTTTTAAATGATAGATACTGTTCTAGGTTTTCACTTCCAGCCTGTCAATCTGGGATATTCTGCTCTGAGAAGGTGACCGTGAAGCAGCCGTTTTAGACCAGAGCACTTAGCAACACACAGTGTTAACAACACAGTTAGCTCAACAATGCAGCAAACCCCCCCCCCCCCACCAAGGAACAAACCCACAGTTCCCACCTGGGGTCCTGCTACAAACCTTCCAGTTACATAACACAGGTGAGCAAAGCCAGACAGAATCATTAGCAGTGCCATGGAAGGCGACAGACAGCTTCAAGAAGGACAAGCCATCTGCACTGGGGATTGCAGGGACTGTACTGCCAAGCCTCAGGACGGCATTGCCCACAGAGCTAAAGTGTGTGGTGGAAGGGCCCAGAAAGTCAGTGTGATTATTAAAGAGAGCTACACTGCTAATCCTGTGAAGGAGTGAGTATTAAAATGCGAGCATTCAGGGCCAGAAGCGTTACGGCGCTAATCCGGGGAGTGGAAGGGTCCAGAAAACTCTACAGTGCCACAAATCCAAGCTAATGTTGTGCTGTTACTTTGTAAATGAACCATGCAGGCAGTTCTTACTCCTTGGTGAGCAAGGGACAGGACTTGAGCAGGAAGCGATTCAGCGGTGTGTCCTGGTAGTTGATGGCGGGCGGAGCGGTGGGGCTCTTCAGGTTCAGGCAGCGCACGATGATATACAGAACAGTAGCTACGGCGGCCAGCTTCATCCCATCGAACATGGCCGGCATCTCTGGGGCCAGAGTCTGGACCTCTGCCTCGTGGGCACTCATGGTGGACCTGAGTGAGAGCAGGAAAGAGATGAAACGCAGAACACAGCTGTGTGAAGGGGGCAACACATTAAACCACAGAGACAACAAGAGTTTCGTCCAGAGGATCACAGAAATGTTATCCAATTTCTGCAATGAAACAAACTACAACAGCTCAGCTTACCTTGCTGGTATCTTTTAGCTTGTGAAAAGTGAAACTGATCCTTCCAACAATCTGCAGCGTCACAGTGATGCAGCAAATTCTAGGGGGAAAAAAATTAAAAAATGAAGAATCTCTGACACCTCTGGTTCTAGTGTACTCAACATCTCATGATAGCAGCTGACAGACAGCAGCAGAAGGGATGGAAACGCCTTGCAGGCTGCTTACATGCCCATGCTGTCCAGAGCGGCTACATACACCTGGTGTTTGGGTTTGCCTGTAGTCACTATACCAAGCTCTACCCATTTTTATAGCACAGAACACAGGTGGAAAGCCAACAGATATCATGAATACCTGGAAAGTCATTCATTCTCCTTTATTCTGTGGCACAATGGCCACTTCCGACAAAGACAGCTCAACTACGTGCAGTTAAACAAGTACTTAACACATTTGTGGTATCAGTTACAACAGTCAACGTGATACACAGAATTTTATATATAATACTACCAGGATATATAATACCACTAGCAGTTGACATGTGACTGGCAGTCACGTGGCAATACGTAACGTGCGAAAATCTAGTCGCATGACAATCGTAAACAAAGCTGACTTCATATCTTAATTTAATGCTTTGTTTGAACTTTTTTAAGAGACAGTAACGATTTAAATTCAAAATGCACTAATCACCGTCTGTATGATTTATCCTAATTCAAATGCATGAATAAAGGACTAATTAAAAAAAAAAAAAACACATAAAGGATTGAAGCCACTGCAAAATGCTGATATGAAACTGACAAGGAAAATGCTCTTTTATGTACCTTTCCTAAAAACAGCGTGATCAAAAGGGAACTACACTACATTTCCCAGTGACCATGGAGCGTTTATTGTAAAAATCATAAACACATTTTTTTCCACCATTTTCAAGAATAATCTTGAAATAAATACAAATGTCTTCTGTAAATAGCTTCCGTCTGTACACCTTTACTAGGGCTCTCCTATAACTTGCCGTTCCAAAGGAAAAGGGCACAAAATGGTCGTGAAATATGTCTGGCAAAATACAAACGTGTTGTTATTCTGTAGCATCAAAAAGTCACTGTGTAGCATTAAATGACAAAGTTGACGGCCTGCCCAGCCTATAAAGTATCGTTTTAAAGTAAATGTTTTGCTTGTGTGCCGCAGGATCCAAAACAAGGCAGCATCTGTACAACACAGGAAATAACACAATAACATAAAAACTACTCATTTCATTATTATTATTAATAATAATAAAATAAAAGGCTCCGGACCCCCGCGAAGAATAATAAAAATATAAACGCCTCCTTCGGTGAGAGTAAAGTCACATCTACCGATCTAAATACGGCGTGTCAGTCTCACAGTGACACAGTACAGAGGGTGTAATATAAGGGAGAGAAACCCGCTGGATGCGCCTGTCTGCTGGGGGTGCCTCCTGCGGTGGGGGCCGCTATGGCATAACGGCGCAGTCAGGCAGCAAAACGGTGCTGTGTGGAGCATTTTGAGAAGATACGTCCACAAATGACAACTCGGCTAAACAGATACAGATAACATTTCCGATGTAAAAAGCGGGTGAAAAACGCCCAGACAATAAATGGCGACCAGCTAAGCCACCAGACAGGATGCTTTCAAACCTGGACAAAACATTTCACCATTGAAAGCCGGAAATCCGATCAATCTGCGTCACACTGCCATGTTATTATTATGTTATATTATATTAATCCCAAATTACACATCACTATGAAGAAGTACACCGTTTATACGTTTATAAGTACACCGTTTATAAGGCGCTATCTGCGCGATTGACCTTATATCGCGAAATGCAGTGAGAAAGCAATCTGCAGCCTTCACAACAACGTTACATGCAGTGTACATACCTATCACTTTCCCCGGGACTGACTCGTAGTTCCCTCGCTAAGTAGTCTGACCATGTAGGTCTCTTCCATTTATTTATCACTCCAGTCCTTCTAGCACTTTCCTCCCTGCGCGCAGAGACAGTGAAGCGCTTAGCAACGCGGCCTCTCCCCAGCCCAGGATGAACTCATTTGCATATCCCTCTCCTCATTGGCTCACTCTCCACACTGCATAATTAGAGGGCGGTCCCTCGGTAGTGGGCGCCCCGCCTACTTCCGGTATTGCGCTGTCGCTAGACGGATGACCGGGACAGTAGATTGTTTGTTTATGTGTATAGGGGATTATTTTAGTCCAGAACTTGCAGTGCAGATGACTTCATATCCAGGTTTTCATTTCATTCCACGTGGACCGCGGAACATTCACGTGGGCAAGTCAAACATAACAAGGATGCCCTTAAAAGGGGATGGGGGAGTTAGGACGATTCCAATGAGTGACAGGGGTCCTAAGTATTTTGAACATAATCGGATTGGTCTAGGTTGGGGGCTCCGTATGATATGCTTCGGGCCCAAGATCTCTAGCGGTGTCCCTGGATATAACTTTTTGTTTCCAAAACGCAGATATAATTCAGACTTTTATTAGTAAAAATGTATCGGTTTGCATTAAATTATTTATCATAGTGTTTATCATAGTATTTCATAGTATGATGCGCGGGCGCCCTGCCCCCCACCTCCGGTCCATAAGCGAGCACCTACCGTTTTCTCATGACTGCCGGGGTTGAGCCCCGCTCTTCCTTTATGGATATCATGCTTACTAATGTCTGTCAGTTGGATGATTCTGCAGCTCGTTTTCCTTCGTATTACAGTTCTCCAGTTTGCGTGATGCCTTTTCTTCCTGGTTTTATTTTCTTTTAATTAAGCATTTTGTTCTTGGTGCTGATGTGGGTTATGAATTTCCCGTGTGTTCCCCAGAAGTTGCTGGTTGAGGTTTAATTCTCTGGATTCATAGCTTGGTATTAAAGGACTTTCTAGCGGTTTGAGTAGATTTTGTTGTCAACATTAATTCTTTATGTTAGATACATGCAACGTTGTTTTCTGTTTGTATCAGTCTTTTTAAAAGCTTTGTAATTTTAATAAATAGTATGGGCAGGAGGTGGTGAGTTTCCCAGTCAGCCATTTTTATAACTTATACTCCTATATTTCCTTAATATAAGTATAATATATATATATGGGGCGGCATGGTGGTGCAGTGGTTAGCACTGTCGCCTCACACCTATGGGACCCGGCTTCGTATCCCCGCCTGGGTCACCTGTGTGTGGAGTTTGCATGTTCTCCCCATGTCGTCGTGGGGTTTCCTCCGGGTACTCCG
>JAODJX010000020.1:15984868-16000847 GCA_026776945.1 Isichthys henryi | reverse complement strand
GCCCTACGTTAGTCGCCTCTCTTTCCTCGTTTGGTACTCTGCTCCCCTTTACTAGCCCTACGTTAGTCGCCTCTCTTCCCTCATTTGGTACTCTGCCCCCCCTTTACTAGCCCTTGATTAATACATGAGCATCATTTTGGTCGGGGTCTTCGGTTAGAGCAATGAATATTACTGAATGCCATTACCTGCTGACAATCCTGGGGAACTTTTGATATTTATTCACATCAGAAAAAAGGAAAAAAAAAGCCTTTTTGTTACCTGAAGAGACGGGTGTGAGCCTTTGCAATGTACAAAATGTTAATTTTCAAGTGAATATATGTTGGTTCAAAGATTCACAACCTTTACCAGTGTGAAACTCAAAAACCAAAACAGAAAGCATTCCCGAGTTTCAATAAATGTACTTTATTTCCCTTTTTAACTGATTTCATGATAAGTAGTTATACTCTTATTTTAGATTTAAAGAGATACAGAGCTTTGCACACAAACAGATGAACTAGGATTATACAGCACAGGACAGACTAGCTATCACAGTGCCTCAGGGAATACCTCACAGGGAGACAGATGCACGGCTGGGTCACACACGTGCCATTTTGGTACCACCAAACCATTAAAAATATATATATATTTAGTTGAACTTCCTCTTTAGCTATTACATACATGACTATAATTCATGTGATCACATGCATGAACAAGCAGAACCTTCGGGAAGAAAATGACTTGAGGGGTCCATCGTGGCTTGGAGTTGGCTTCACACAGGAGACCCCTGCTGTGTTGGTTTAATTGTTTTAATCGTTTTCTCTCTCTCTTTTCTTGGAAAATTTTAGAGGGCAATTTAAACCTTCTAAAAAGAAACAGTCACCTTAAAGATTAATGCATTTTCTTAAAAAGTATATACATGTTACAATTTCAATCTATAAACTTTTGCAACTGTGGAAAGTGTTTTGCAAGGGCAAATACGCAGATTTTTTTTAGATATCAAAAGAAAAATCTAACCTTATAAGGCAGGGGTCTCCAACTCCAGTCCTGAGAACTACTATCCAGTAGGTTTTCTGTCCTGGTTCCTGGTGTTTACTTAAGAACAGGTGTGGCTCACCAGAAGCCAGGGAGGATAGGTAGCTCTCCAGGACCGGAGTTGGAGACCCCTGTTATAAGGGGCCTTTTACACTTTGGGTATTGAGGAGATAATCCATAATAGCCACATATTACACATCACCGGTACAGATACGCTAATATTACTCTCTCAGGTCCTGCACTTCCACAAAAGGCGTGAGTCACATTTTCTTACTGATCCCACTCGCACAACTAAAGCCCCAGCTCACAGTGTGGGTCACATGTCTTATTCCTGTATCGGACACGTCGGGCTACGTGCCTCTTCCTCCATTAGCGGCACAATTCAGAATTACGTCTACATTCAAAAACGTCATTTCAAGTGAGAGCTATTTGCCCCTGAAATGGCAAAATAACCGTCTTTATCTTGGGCACTGTGGCTGTAGATGGGGGTACTGTGGGTGTTTTTCTGGACATAGGGATGGTGCTACAGTTGGTGAGCGTTTTTGGTATCTTGCGAAGAGGATGTTCTCTGGCATGACCACCACACACAGGTCTGGAAAGCAACTTAAAGCGTAAATAAAGTCAATAACTTTTATACTAAGGAGGTGTTGGCAGTGAAGCGGGGGGGGGTGTAGGGGTATAACATCCAAGCTGATGGGGGTAGAAACCACCAGCCTCTAGTCCTCCCTGAACAAGATGCTGTAGCACACTTGCGTTCGCTCGCTAACCATCTCAGCATACGCTACAGCAGCTCACATCATTATCTGCACACAGATCCAAAACCAGTGTCACTCAGTCCACAAAAGAGCGAGAAGGGGCCACCATGCAGTGCTCACCCGCAGCCACTCTCGCCACACAAGCATGCACGATACGTATCCTCACTGCACCTATTGCATTAGTTGAGAGAGAAAGCCAGTTCGTCTGACCACAATAAGACACATAACAAATGGCGAACATTTACAAGAACTCTCTCTCTCTGGAAGAGGCACCTTGATAACTCATTCTTATAACAAAATCTTAGTGCAAAACTTTAAAAATAAAAAAACAAGAACTGTGGGAATACCACCTAAAAACATGTAATATAAATCGATAATTAACTTTAAAAATGTTTAACAACCACAAACAAAAACACTACAAACTTCAATTATATGAGATACTTAAAATATGAAACAATTACAAATGTTTTGAATATAATGCATATGTCTTATCTAAGCTAGTTATGTATAGCCCCTCGAAAAGCAAATTTATCCATCTTCAGGGCTAACAATATGGGCGGATTTAAATTTGTTGAAAGCATATTTACATTTAGTACATTGGCAGTAATATTTCAAACAGATTAACTTTCTTATATAGTACTTCTGCGCAGACAGTTCAGACAGTATGATAGCTAACAGGTCACTGTTAAAGCGGATAATATCGTCCCAGCAACATGTGCTTTTTAATTACTACACTTGCAGATTTCTCTTGTAGACTTTCATTCAGCCCCAGTCAAGAAAAAAAAAAACAGCCTTTTCTAGGTAAAGCGTTATGCGTACATTATCTTTATTTGAATTTCCTGTGACCTTTGACCTTTGGTGACCATTGGTTTGAGAAGCCTCTTGGCTGCTATAACGCCCAATGAAAGGAAAAAACCTCACTGCGGGACGGACCTCAGATTGAAACTCAAGCGTATATGGGAATCACAGCTAGAGATCTGCCATTCATAAAGAAATTCAGGAATGCCCTATATCAAATTCAGGAAATAGAATAGCATCATTTATAAATCTCTGGTCATACTGGCAAATTAACTGGGTTGGATCATGCTCTGTTGGAAGGGTCCAATCCACGACAGCAAACACAGATTTTCTTAATTTATATATGCTGCGAACAGCAAAAATGTAAAACATCCAATATCACGGACAGTTTTATACACTTTAAAACAATCCTGCTTGGCCAATACCGTATGGCTTTTAACAGAAGCTGGACTTTATTCAATTACTGGGCTATAAGAAATGTAGAGGAGACTACTGGTCCATCGATTGGACTGTGGAAAATGTAGAGGAGGTAGCATGTCCACTGACTGGACAGTGGGAAATGTAAAGGAGGCAGCAGATCCACTGATTGGACAGTGGTAAACATAACGTAAACAAGCAGGTGAAACAACTTCCTTCAACTCCTCATTCTTAAGTAAAATTCACATAACACATCCTTACACAATATCACTTTATCATAGTAGTCATTTTTCATCTCGTGTTTTATGCACATTTCATAGACATATTTAGTAGGCTTTATCCAGCTTCTGAAGCTACCGAAGAAGTCCCATTGCATACAATCACCTAAATAAATGCAAGGTCAGAGACACTATAGATGTGTCAGAAACTGCATACTTACACAATACATACTGAATTTCATTTGAAGCCTACTATTCGACCATTAATGTAGCATGTACCATATGTATGCATGAGAGCAGAATGCATGCACTCAGACGGACTGTGGTCGCCGTCTTACATATTATCGGACTCAGATATTTACCAATGATTTAGCTTGACCCCAGCGAAAGTTTAAAACTATGAGAAATTTCTTAGAAATTTTTGATGGTCTTTGCTGCTCCAATGGCCTTGTGGGATAGCGTAGCATCCATTGGTTTTTCATTTCAGAATTTTGCAGAATGTAGTATGTCATCCGGATACCATTCGCTTACTGTCTCATCCATACTGAGGATTCAGACATACTTCGCCTACTATATTGCGCATACTATATAGCAAACAAGTATGCGATTTCGGACGCACTCCATGTGAAACCTGTAGCTCAACATCAAAACACAAGCATTTAGTCTAACTTTTAGTGTCTTTCTAATAGTCTTTAATCTCAACCGAAGGAACACAAAGATCAGAGCACAGCAACCTGCAGAAAGAGCCAAGTAGAACAAAACATACACTCCACCTCAATAAAGCTGGGAGGGAAGAAATCTGCAGTATTTATGTAGTATGACTATGAGAGCCTGGGCAGAACTCCATACAACAGAAATGTTTATTTTGCTTTTGCTATTTTCTCGTCTATTACTTTTGAAAACTGACCTCAGTTCTAACTACCTGCCTAAAACTACAATGATCTACATACATAAGAACCAAATTGCTGACTCTAAACATTTATCAGTATAATAATTACATCCATTTTTATATTGAACCACAAACCAAGACTATTCATTAAACACTTTGCAACTTGCAATACGCGGCACAATTTCATTTCAGCTTCACCATATAAAAAGCTGCAGTTAAGGGACCTTTTTTTAAGCATTTAGTCAAAACCATGGTTCGTTTATTGTTTTCAGTCTGTCTGTTAAGGTTTTCGGTTTTGCCCTCAAAGCTAATCTTTCCCCTTAACTCTGTTGATGGGTATGTCCAGGGTTCAGCTTCGGCTTGTGGGTATGTAGGCATGATATGAAGCTGTTTTCAAATGACTGTGAAGATATTTAAATAACAATATGTTTTCAGTTTCTGTATTAGTGACTTGTGATTTGTGCTGTTCATTACAGAATTCTGTGCATATACACTGTTTTTTTGCTGGCCCCGCTATCCTGGAATGGCGTCTGGTACCTCAGAGAGTTAAGTCGTGATTGATCCTGTCTGCTAAATCCTCCATACCATGAAACTGTACATCAACTATCTGTCAGAAACTAAGATATGGCAACAATTAGGAATCTGATGGGAAATATGTAATATCATACCACACATGACCTTCATTATGAAAATATATATGGAGTGGTTTTGAAGTGGTTTTGCTTGGCTAAGCAGTACAGTATGTGAGTTTCTGTCCACCAGCACTGGAGATGCCAGTAACAGGGATGGAAAATCGCGAAAGAAGCCAGAAAACAAGGAGGGTGGTAGGAGCTCAAAACTCAATCTTACAGGCAGGAAATGACTCGTCTTGCATGACAACTGTGCTGCTGCTGGCCAGAACCATAATGTTGAGATCCTGCTGCCTCTCATGGGTTTGCTGGTACCACTCTCGGGTCACCTCCGTGTCATGTGTGGGGATCAAAGTCACCTGTGTACAGAGGTTAAAGGTCATTTGTGTGATTTTTCCATGCAAAGGGCATTGCAAAAAAGTTTCACATGGAAAGTGAGCACGTCTGAGGAGGACATTAAAAACTGGCAATGAAAATGCAACAAAGTAACAAAAAGGTGCTGAAATAATAACAGCAGAACTCCTACCTGGAGGTTGGTGCCCCACTGGGCCTTGCCATCCAGCAGCGCGTCCAGAACGCTACGACTCGGCTCTCCGCAGCTGGCGTCATTCCCGGTCACTACGTAGTAAGAGGAGCGCACACGCTTGAAAAATTCTTGGTCCACGTTCTTGGCACTGCAGTGATTAGGGATGTAGGCCAGGTCCACGTAAATGGGCGAAGCAGAGGACAAACCAGAAGCCGTTTTCTGAGAGCTTGAACCTAGAATTCAAGGAATAGATTGTAGAATATAGATTTCTTAGAATCATTAATTCTTATCATTAAATCCCTAACCCTAAACCTAACCCTAACCTTAACCCTAACTCTAACCATTGTGTTTCATGGTATTCTACATTGCTAAATAGCAATATAGGTGATGAGTATAAAATATATTGGTAATACTTTCTATGAAATACTTTCCATGTCTAAGAATCTATTAACACATTCATAATATATTATGATGCTTTCATAAAGCATATTAAACATGGCTATATTAATAAAAAGGCATAATATAATATTGGCATGTTTATTTTGCATTATGAATGCTTTATGAAGTTCTCATCTATAATGCAGTATAGATATCTTCATAAAGCTATACAAAGCATTCCATACCAACCAATAATGCACTATGAAGGTATCCATGACAGCGTCATGAAGCTTATGAAGTATTATAATCAATGTTATAATGCATTATGTCAGTCAATAGTAGATGCTGTGATGCATTATTAATTCTTAGAACTGACCATTATAACGTATTATGAAGGTATCTATAATGCATTGTGCATGACAGCTTCATATGTTACCAATATATCTTGTTGCTCCCACCTGTGCTGTTTTTCACACCACTGACCAGCCCTTTTCCTGGGTTGTGGCTAGACCTGTATGTCTCGTCCTTGTCCTCGCCTCTGGATCCTTGACTGTCATGTGTTTTGGATGGTTTTGATTTCTTTTCTGAATCTTGTTTTTTCAGTGAAGATGAACGTGGCAAAGAATCCTTAGAAACTTGCTTGATAGGGGTGAGTGATCTCTTCGCCTTTGTTTCAGTTTTACGAACTGGAGAAGCAGACTTTGGCTTTCCAAGTGACTTTCTTAAGCCTTTGTTGGTCTTTAGGTCCTTTTTGAGCAACTTGTCTGCATAATTTTGCTGATTAGACAAAACCTCTGGGTCCACCATGCATACATCAGGGTGTGGGGGATGGGGTAAGGGGTCCTTCGGGGGTACAGGTAGGGGATCCTGAACCCTATGAGAAGATCTTGGTGAGGGTAAATGGGGGTTTCCTCCACCAGTAACTGAAGATAATCTATCTACTGGGAGATGTTCAGTGTCTTCGTCTGAGTCTAGATTGCCTTCAGCAGTGATTGATGGACATTCTTCAGTCTCAGGCGGCACATCAGAGTCTGACTGGGAGGGCAAGGATTCGCTTACTGAAGTGGGCGGAGTCTCCTCTCCAACTAAGCCTATGCCAGCTGTCACAGTGCCAGGAAGGTGTTGAGATCCACTGCCATCTCCAAATCCACTGGGGACATGATGGTCTTCCTGTTTGCAGGACTTTATCATAGAAGTGCTCTTTTGGTTATCATGTGCCTGTGAATGGTGGCTCCCAGGATCATCATCTTCATCCTCACTGGAAAATCCATGTGGACTTGGATTAATGAAGGAGGGTGATATCTCTCCTTTGCGGTGTTTGTACTCAGAGGATGAATAAACAGTGGAGGTTGAATAGTTGTACGAAGAAGCCCCTGTACAGACATCCTGAGGAATGGTGGTATCCTTTCCTGATTTGCTCAGTGTTTCTGGGAAGAAGGAGGAATGAAATGTCTGATTGGTTGATGCCAAGGTTAGAGGGCGTGGCGGACAATCAAACTCTTGGTGTTTGTCCTTGGCTTCACCTTCCTCTTTATAATGCATTGTATGAGCCCCTTGACTTGCCCCAGGCAGTTTCTGTGCTTCTGGTTCAAATCTTCTTCTCATTTCTGTCTCCTTTTCTTCTTCCTCCACAGTCGTCCTTGCTTCACTCAAACCTGATTCATTAACACTGGGTCTCTGGGCTGTTGCTGATGGGGCTACGGGTGGGCTTAAGCTGACCTCTGTGGGCCCATTTGCTGTTGATTGCATGAATTGTTGGGAAGGTGGTACGTAAGAAATTGGTTGATGGGGGGAAGCTGATGTCAGCACATCAGGGGATTCTTTTGGGCATGAAATAGTGAATTGCTGATTTGAGAATGCATACGATTCTTTGCTCTTATCTCCAACCTCCTCCAAAAGGTATTTATTATCCAAACCTTCTGGCTTCACCGATGAAGCATCATGAAATACCCGTGCTGATTCCATCCCTGAGGACTGCAACACGTTGGAGTAAGACTCTCCAGCACCAGCACCAAACCGGGAATCATCAGTCCATTCAGGGTGATAGAAGATGTCGGCATGTGGTCCCTTCTCCTTTATGGTGCCTGCTGAACTCTGTTTGTTGCCATCTACAACAGCAGTGGTAGGTGGGAAGGCCTTCACTTCCTCAAAAGGACTAAGTGGTGAGAATTTGGTGAGGCTTGAGGTGGACTCTGCAGTTGTAGTAGCCGTCATCAGCTTTTCAGACACCTCCAGGTATTCGTCTTTCATTAAACCCCCAGAACTTGAAAATGGAGAATCCATCACAAGGGAGTGTTCATCTTTGAAAGAAGAATAGTCTAGAGCAGCGCTGTCATAATCTAGCTTGAAGGATTCTGAGACAGTGGCGGGTGTTTCTAGCTCCTCTCCAAACTGACGACTGGTTGAAAGAGAAACCGGGGTAGAGGAGGAGTAACTGTAAGATGAGGAGGAAGAGTACGCTGTGGCAAAGGAAGTGGTGTAGGTAAAACCCAAGGGGTCAATGTCCCCTGCTTTCCTACTCTCAGGTGTCTTCTGCTTTTCAGACTCAGCATCTTTGTCATTGTGGTACAGCTTTTCTTCACATTGTTTAATTGAGAGGTCAGAGCTGTAACTTTCCTGCTCTTTGGTCCCTAACTGACTGCCAAGATCAGACTCTTTGCTGTCTCCATAAAAAACATATTCTGGCCTCTCTTTAAATCCCGAGGATCCCAATTCAGTGTAGCTTCCAGTGAAGAGAGAACCAGTATCAGCTCTTCTTTTCTCTTCAGAAGCTTCAGCTTTTGTGTGTTTCATACGGCTGTCGCTGCTGGACCCAAAAAGTTCCGATGAGGAAGATTTTGGTTGAAGATCAAAGCTGTGTTCAGGCTTGCATGTGAAAGTCTGCCTACTATCATCACCTTTTTTCATACCCAGGTGTGTTATTTCAGCAGATTTACCATACGGGCTTACAGATTCCTTCTCAGATCTCTCCTTGGAGCCTTTTTCGACGTCGGAATCACTGGCGTCTTCTCCTGTCCTTTCTTCCTCATCGTCATCCTCATCTTCTTCATCTTCATCCATCATTAATCTCATGTCTCCGCTGATCGGGGCTTTTTCTTTCTCAAAGTGGTGCATCATGGACTGGCTTGAGCAAGAGTACTCGGATGCATGAACGCCTAAATGCTGCCCTGGGGGCTTCTGGGATGTCTTACTGGCAAGGCTGTCAAATTGAGGGTTTGGAGCGGAAAGGTCTTTTTGCCCAAGAGAAATCTGACTTGAGGAACTCATGACATCAGTATCAAATGGGTATTCTTTCCTTTTCTCCGAGTCAGTAGGTTCCGCCCCTTTCACAATTTCATCCTTTCTGGATTGATTTTCACTGACACCATACTTCTGTAAAGCATCCCCGGAAGGCTGAGACTCCAAATCACGTTGTTCCCATGCTGATGATGACCGTTCTTTTTTGCTGTCCATGCCAGAGAATAAATTTTCAGTCTCATTTTTTACTACTTGTTGCTCTGGTGAGCCGTCTACTCTTTTCACTTTGTCTAGATTTGTGGACACGTCATCAGGGTCCACCTGCTTGTCACTTAAGGCAAATGGGTATGGATCGATTTTTCCGGCTGTTTTATTTTCATACATCTCTGTGTATGTAAAGCTCTTGACAGACACATAAGGAGTATCTTGTCTGACTTCCTGTTTAGACTCTTCCCGCTTGAATGTATCATAGCCATGATCTTTTTGTTCAACTGAGGCACAAGGACTTACATGAACACCCTCCGTAGTCTCTGCTAAGAGTGATGAGTATAAATAATCCCTGCTAACTGGTAAAGTCTCTTCTCTGGGAGAAGATGACACAGAAAATCCAGACAAACTTTCAGATTTTCCCAGGATATCTGACTGTTTAAGTGTCTTGTTGTCCTCTCCACCTTCTGACAGATCATGTACACGTGGGTGCTGGCGTTCCTCCTTAAAACCAAATTCATAATCCTTCATGATAGGCTTTTCATCGGGATAATATTTTAATTCACTGTCACCCTGCCGCAAAAGTTTAAAATCACCTTTGCTTGGAGATTTTTGTTTTGTATGTGTTTCTTGGTAAAGACACGAAAACTGTGATGACGTTTCCTGTTCAGTCCCTTTTTCAAACTTTGCCTCGTTCCCTGTTTTCTCATCTGTTTTCACAGTATCACACTTTGTTTCTTTGGCGCGATCTTCCCTTTTGTCTGAACATGGTAATTTAGGTTGGGTGGTTCCTTCACTGTCCTTTTTTTCCATATATGAAAATTCTAAATCAGTAGACACATTATCACTGAAGGTATAAGAAGTAGACTGGGGGAGTGCACCATCTGATGTAGCCTCTGTCGTATTAAGCAATGCACTTTGGTCTCGTTCCGCTGAATTTCCATGTGTGTATGTAAACGGTTCTCTATGATCAGCGTGAAGTGACTTCTCCTTAAGTGATGATTTAGCACAATGGTCTAGTTGACTTGTTAGGGGTCTCTGGGAATAAAGATTTGATGAGGAATCATATGTTGGTAAATCTGATTGGTTGGACTCTAGTGATAATGGTCTGGACCCTGTTCCACCAGTGCATATAACGTTCTCTTCTTCATCTGAGTACAAATCCTGAGTTTCATGTTCTTTACCTATTAAAGAGGTATCCATTGTGGGTTGCAAGTAAGAAGTAACCGAGCTTCTGTCCTCTTGTCTTTTTTCTGCTTCTCTCATATTTTTGTCTTTGGTGGACTTCTTACTCTCAAGAATGTCATCCTCATCTAGGAATCGACTCTCTCTTTCCTCAGTGTATTTAGTTTTATTGTACACTCTGAGCTCCTCATAGGAATCCCCTTCTGTCTCGTCATCACTTTCGTCAAACATTATCCTTTCCTTTACGGTGCTCTTTGGTAGAGAATGTGATGCCTTCACTTCTGCATCAGACTTTGTGTCTTTGTCTTTCTCCTGTTCGTGTGCAATAGGTGTCTGCTTTGTGTCTTTTTCCAATACTAGCCCTTCGTTCAGACCTGGAAGTGGTGAATGCTTGTGTTGGTCATATTCCTGTAGGCTCCGGCCAGTCTTTCCATTCTGATCACCACTCTCATATGTTGTGGTGACCCGTTGTTCACATTCTGTCTCCTGCTTTGTGTGCTGTTGCTCGAATGGTGATTTAATCTTCTCCCCTTCAGGGAACTTTTGGAAAGATATGGGACCTGGACTGGTTGGTTCAGACTGTGATGGGGAGGCCATTTTCATGGTGCTGTCCTCTGGGCTGAGGCATCTTTCCTCAGTCTCCGGGAAAGGAATGGACTCTTTGATTGATGAGGCGAAGGAGGGTGGAGGAGATATCCTTGAGGAAATTGCCATAGCATCAGCTTTGGAAAAAGAAGCCTGAATATCAATTGGAGAAGAAATAGATTTTAGCTCTGCTGCAGTTACTGCAACTGGTTGTGTCAAGGATGATGCAGAAGCTTCAAAATCTTTCTCTGTATTGTTAAACAACAGTGGGGATGCATATCCTTCTTGCAGCTTGCTAAGTGGAATGTCCACATTAGGAGTTTGGTCCTCTTCTTCCTCCTCCTCTTCATCTTCCTCATCATGTACATGTATGGTATTTCCTCCACTCTCTGCCCCATGCACAAAGGGTTGATATTCCTCAGTAGGTGGTGATTTAAAACATTTATCCTCTTCTAAGGAGGAAGTAGGAGAAATAGTCCCTGCTGAGTGCAGGTACTCTTTTCCCTGGGTAGCTTCAGTGTGGGCAGATGATGGAATGCTGTTGACCACATCCAGAAGTGATGAGCTTTTGCCAGTTTCAGTTTCCGTTTGGGTTGCTGTTACAGATGCCACAGATTGATCCTCAGCAACAGAGGTAGCAAAAGATGACAGCTTATCACACTCTGTGATGGATGTAGCCAAAGAGACATGCTCCTCTTCTGCTAGGGGTGCTGCAACAATGCTGGTAGAGTAGATTGCTAATGCAGGATCTGGACCTCCTATAAAACTCTTTGCTGATAAATTCCCTGCCACGAGCCCAGCTGTTGCTTTAATTTCTCTCATGCCATGGATGGCATCATAGGAACCTGGCTGATCAGGAACAGAAATGTCGTAGGTGCTCATTTCATAGTGCAGGTGCGGTATTCTGTCTTCTGTCTCCTCATGAATTTCCTCATCGGAAAGAGTCTGTTCAGTTTCAGAATATCCTGGAATGGTCTCATCCTGTATAAAGGAAACATGGTCTCCTGCAGTTGTCACACTGCCTATGTTAGGCAGATACAGAGTCTCGTCCTCTTTTCTGGCTGCATAATGCTCTTCTGGAGGAGGCGGAATATTCCAATCTTTGTCAAAATCCTCCTCGTCATCATTGTTAATTTTCAGCGCTTTATCACTTGTATTTAGATTCTCTATCTTTTCAACTTCTGCTTGTCCAACTGTCTTCGTCTTGTCCTCTAAATCTTCCTCAAGTTTAGCCTTCTTCAACGACTCTTTGTCCTCTTCGGTTGTTTGAAATTCATATTTTTGAATTTCTTTACCCTCATTTATTTTCCTCAGTTTCATGTCATCTGCCTCAGCTGCCCCGACACTTTCCTCTGGTTCCCCTATCTTCATATCACTCTTTACTTTCTCAGACTTCATGGATGCATCCACATACTCATATTTCTCTTCATCTTTTGATGGCTGCTGATGTGAAGACTGCTTTGCCTCAGATAGGGAATCTGCCGCCTGTGTGAAATCAGACTGAGGGACAATTTGCTCTTTTTCGGTAGGAAGGCTTGCAATTACTGCATCATTTACAAGAGCCTTATCATAAACTGATTCAGCTTCCTGTTTTGAAATTTCATCTCTTTTAAGTTCCTCAAAGTCCCTGGTCAGATCTTCTGGAGAGGAGACAATGGAACGACTCTCCACTGTGGCTGGCATTTCCGATAGTGATGGTGTCTCTTCAGCAGTTAATGCTTGAACAGTGGCTTGTTCCTGAACTGGTTTACCTTTGGTTCTATCGGTCTTGGGTTTCGTATGACCCTTAGCCTTGTGCAGAGTCTTCCTGACTTCTGGCGTTAAGGACTTTAGATCAGGTTTGGTGAGCTTCCTAAGCTCAGTCTTAGCAGTGTCTTTCTTTTTGTCTTCCTTTACCTTGACATCTTTTTTCTCATCTTTTTTAGACGCGTCATCTCTCTTAACTTCACGCCTTTCCTTCTTGATCTCCTTTTTTTCTTTTTCCTTCTTCTCGTCTATCTTGGACACCCTCTCCTTAGTTGGCTTTTTAATCGACTTCTCTTTCAGTAGTTTCTTTTTTTCCAGCTTTACCGGGTCAGATGTTTTCAGGGGTTTAGTAATTTTATCGGACTCTTTTAATTTCTTCTTCTCCTTTTCAATTTTGTTTTCCTTTGCAGAGTCACTTTTGGTTTCTGATGCATCCTCTTCAGCTTCTTTCTTAGAAACCTTAGCATGTATCTTAGGGGATGATTTAAGGCTCTCTTTGCTGTCAGTCCTGTGCTTAACTTTTGTCTGCTTTATTACTGGTAAAGGAGCCACAGAAGATAGGTCCTTTTGAGTGGCAACTGGGTATCTCAAAAAATCCAAATGCTTTAGCTTTTCAAGTCCCTCAAATATTTTGTTTTGTGGGGCATTGCCAGGAAACAAGACTCTAACAATCTTTTCTGTGGGGCAGGCAGGGAGCCACACAACAAGAGCAGTGACCGATGTCAGGTAGGGAACAGATATCTCTGCCTCCTTCCCAGTGGGAAGCACAATGCCGGTCTTTGCCTTACTATTCCCTGCCCATTTCTGCATTAGAAACTGCATTTCCTTGCTGTCCTTCACTGGGTTCAAAACGTACATGTCTAGTCTACCTACACCCAGTTTGTGGAAAAGTGTAATGGGCTCAATCGTATTGCTGACCACTCTGAAGAGAGGTTCGGGCTTAATTCCCAGTTTAGTGAGGTACTGAAGTGTGAGTGAAGCCTCTTCGATGCTCCGCTTCACCTTTAATGTTGACTCAGACATTCGTAGCTTCTCTGGTACATTGAAGAACACCACGCCTAGCTCTGGTGAGATCATATTCTTCATCCAGTCCCTATAGGTAGCAGAGCCTTGAGAGTGCTCCTCATCCTTCTCAGCTATCTTTCTCTGGAGGAGCCCATTGATCCCTGGAAGATTGTCTGCACCAATGTGGGTAAGAAGAATGGAGTCAATGCGGTCCAGGTGTCTGACAAGCTTCCAGAAGCATGCTTTCCGTTCAGATCCTCCGTCTATCAAAATGTTGAAGCCATTTACAGCAAACAACGCAGAGTCTCCTCGTCCTCCAGGGAAGATGTAGCAACACGGCTTGGAGAGCTTAAGAAACCCTCCAGATGTGGGTGGCTCTAGGAGGTCGAAGGGCGACGGGACATCCACTGTCTCCGAGATGTACTCCGTGAACTCAGTAACGCCCTCCATCTCTGGCAACACTGGTTCCGGGTTCAGTCTGTAGTCCAAGAACTCTGGGATGAGCGAGCTGTGTTGCTTTAGCGAGCTCCAGCTCCCCTCTCCTTGACAGGACAGTGTGAGCTGGGCCCGCTGCTCTGGGTCTGAACTAGTCAGTAGGCCACTAACCTTCAAGGTGGAATGAAGGAAAGAAAAAAAACAGAATCAGTTCAGCATACCATTTCAAGAGTTTCTTTTATTGTTGTCTATATTACCATTTAATTGAAACACTCATTCCAGACTGCTCTTAAAGATGTGTACCATTAGCAGTGCTTCAGATTTAGAGGCTTGTCTAAGATCTAAGATCTGTCTAAGCTTGGAGCAAAAGCACGTTGGTATTACCTAAAATACTGAACAGATACATTTGAGTTTGTTGTTTCTCACCCCAAGATAAGAGAATATGGCAGAGAAGCGCTGAAAGGTGAACGGCCCACTTTGCAAGATGAGGTCACCAGTTGAGTCTGAGCTCTGGCCACTTAGAATCAGTAACTTGTGAGCAGATGAATCACAGATCAGGGAATGAACCTGGGTTGGTGGTAGGAAAAAGTTGAGAGGGACGAGATTGTGAGGAAAATAGCAGATCAAGCCACTAAATCTTGGTGATTATTAAACGGCTTCATGCATTTTAATTAACTAGTAATTTCACTGAAGATTTCCAGCAATAAAACAAACCTCAGAAACAACTGTATCTTCTGATGGGTTCACTAAGACAACAGTTTCAAGAGCATCTCCTTTATGATGTAGCGTTCTTTGGCCTGCAAGAAATACAAAGGCAGTCAGACAAAAAAAAAAAAACTTGTGTCCCATGTCATCTACCTTGTCAGAGGTCACTAGGAGTACCTTGTACTACCAATCGGTTTGGTGGATGCCCCCACCATTTTTCAGCAATATGTCAGCATGTTCATAGAGATGTGCTGAACATGTGATAAAATACCTTTATTCCCCAGATAAGATCTATCAGGCAAAGCTAAAAATATGTTTTGTAGAACTTGAGAAATGTAAATTCAATTTGAATCAGTTTCTTTTATAGACCAGCCCTACTTCAGTGAAGGAAACACTATATATCTTGTTTTTTGCATTTTTTTATTCCCTCCTATAATTGTTCTCCCTAAAGGAGCACCTCTACAGGTTATCTGGTCCACACATGTTCTGAAGGCATCTGAGGTGCTGAAATAGATGGTTCACGTCTACTCCTATTTTTACACATCCTGATCCTTCTTAACCCTTTGTAGTGTTTATGTATCTGGCATCAGCACTGAGACAGTCTTATCTCAAAGACCAGGCACTGCACCTAAGTTAGACCCATGAAGTCAGCCTTGGAAGAATCGAGACACTAACTTGAAAAGGGTACCTTCAAGTCCTCACCAATCATAAAGTGTGTAGTCTCTGAAAAACCCAAACGGTTAAACCCTTGCCGGACCCGCGTCTTTTCAAAGGTAGCTATTGCAATTTCTAATTACAGAAATTAGATTTAAAAAATGCTAAGGCTATTGCCTTATCCTGGATATGGAAGGGCTCCATTATGAGAACCCCAAGGGAGGAGACAACTTATTACCATGTTTTATCTAGTGTTTTAGCCTTTGGTTGCAATTAGGCAAAGCAGGATAATCCCTCTCCACAAAATATGCCAAGTCACAAATTATGTGTCTGAAAGGAACACAGAGGCTCTCAACTTGAGTAGTTTAATGTCTCTGGATTTCCAGTGCATCCAGGGGTACCCAATACCAGATTCAGGACCATTTTTGATAGCCAGAGTGGAAAAGGGACACAAAGGCCTTTGTTCTGGGCTGCTTTTGCCACCCACTAGCTAGGTCCTTACAACCCCTTCCTATGCCATACCAGCAGTGGCGATTTCTTTAAGACTGCAAGGGAAGCTCAGCTTCCCCTATAATGTCACAAAATTAATGGTCAAATTA
>JAODJX010000020.1:15968528-15984768 GCA_026776945.1 Isichthys henryi | reverse complement strand
TTTAAATAAATAGACAATTTTATGATGTAGGCCGAAAATGAGCTTCCCCTATTTGACAGACCAGTAGCCGCCACTGCATACCAGCTATGGTATCACGTTGCCTTTGATTTTATTATGGATATGCCTTCCTCTACAGACCACATAGTGATGCGGTGGATCAATTTTCAAAAGCCTGTGGACTAATTCTATTACCCACGCTATTCTCGACAATGGAAGCGGCTGAAGTCCTGTTCCATTGGGTTTCATCTATATAGGATCTGATTTGACATTATTGTTGCTGGTAGAAAAGAGCCAATGGCTAAGTGCAATGGCAGCTACTTATGTGATATAAACAGTGTTGGCCCAGTAAGGAGTACTATGGCCACGGATTTGATTCTATGTGTACTGAGTCTGCACCAGCCACTTGAGGGGGAAGGGGGCTGGGGTCCTGCTATGTGTGTATAAGCTTCAGAAAACAGCACAGCATTTTCACAGTGTTAGGAGCATCTGCTGATGTGAGCTTTGTAAAGAGAGACTTGCTAAATGAGCCACAGTGCTTCCCAACACATCTTTCAGTTAAATGGTGTGTGAAGACAAGCTTTCAATTTTCTCAGCTTTAATGCCACAACGCATGACAGCACACGAGGTTAAACTCCAGAGCGAAGTCTGTGTCAGAGTTAGCTCCAGTCCCAGAGCATGTAGCGATATTTACTTTGTGTGACCTTCACATCTGCACTGTCCATCAGCTGATTAGACTGAAATAACTCCACAGAGAACAAAAGACTTGAAGGACGATGTGCATCTCAGATGTTCTATATGATCACTGTAGTTACAGGAATAGTCAGGAACACATGGAGAAGAATGAACATGGAGGACGACAGTGAGCAGATTAAGCAGATTTTGCCCTTTTACTTATTATGATAGGATGTGTCATGTATATTAAGATGGTGGCCATTTTATGTGCAGATCACAGTGTTTTACAAAGGGAGGAGGTAGTTATTTTTTTAATCGGTTTCAATCATTTATTTAGAAACGGAATAAAGTCACAGCACTTCTCCATGGCTCCCAGTCTGACAGGAAGGTTTTTCTCTCCAAAAGTTTGATGTGCAGCAGTAAACCTTGGTGGGTGTTACTGTCCAGGGAGAGAGTGCACAATGACAGATGAGTATCGAACCATTGTGCCTAAGCTGCCACAGCCTGAGGGAACTGATGCTCTTCTCTGGACCTGAGGAATGACATCACCGTGGTGGACAGGCCATGCCCTCGACGATGGCTACTAGGGCTGACTGTGCTACTCTTCCATGGGGAGGCCATGAGATCAAAATGGCCCGTTTGACGGCAAAAAGGGTTCCTGAAATTCCTGGAGAGCGACCTGGAGAGGCATCCCCTCCCTCTTCACTCTTCACATCGCCAGTTAAGAGACAAGTTCATAAAGGAGAATCAATGTGTCTGGCATTACCTGGCATTTTCGTTTAATTTAACCCAGCTGGCTTTTAGAAGACATCCACCAGAATTCAGTCTATTCTGCACAAGAACTTGGCAGCCGTAGTTTTCTTTCCAAGCAACATCTAAATTAACACAACAGCAGCATGTCTTCTTAAAGTTCATTTGTGCTCCTCATATTTGAGCAGGTGGCCCATTGCCATTTACAGAGATCTCTTGTCTGCAGATTTCACCAGCTCAGTTAGCTCTGCGCACAGTTCCTGCAACAGCACCGCCTCTTTCCAGCTAGAGAACGGAGCTCTTTCATTGGTTGTTGCCATAGGGACGGTTGCCGCCAGCCTCGTCACACTGACCCAGTCTCCGTGCTGTCAGACGCATTGCAGCATTTCTGTGCAGGCGGAAAACAGCTCGCTCCACGCCTGTGGAGAGCAGTATGCTGCTAGCGCATCAGCTGACAGGCCGGTAGCACCCACATCCCAACCAGACAAACTAAATTAAGCATGATATGCCAGTGAACTATGTTTAACTGCAAAAATCAGAGCAGTCTGGCCCAGGGGGGCAGGTCATTCTCTCCACAGCCTTCAGGGAACCTTTAGTAGTAAAGGAATAGAGTAAAAACAAGGGAAAAGAGGAGGGCATCTACTGTAGGGAAATTATCCAGCTAGAACTCCCCCCACCCTGAACTGTAGCTGCATTTAACCAGGGCCTCTTTGGCCGGCTGAGACTCACTGCACCCAGCCGTGACTCCTCCTTGCTGTGACTCCGCCCATCTGAGTCCCAGAGCCTGTACTACCTGCAGATGTAAGCCGTACAGTGAGGTGTTAATTAGCTGTAGTGCAGTATGCCTTCGCTAACTACCCCCAGTAGGGGTAATTTCCAAGACTAAAGCATGACAACTGCACCAGGGCACCACAAGGGCACTATGGTGATTCGGGATTCACCAAATAGCTGAACCAGACTGGAAATAATCGCCGTTTACTTGGTGAGTAACAAGAAAGTGCAGCTTGTTAGATGTGCGAAGCTCATTCATATGACCTGTGCCTGTCCAGTATGAGGAAGCCTGAGAGGTTCTCATTTATGTCTGAGACACCTACAGCTGTGTCTGTGCTTACACTCTCATTAAAGCAGCCCTGTCGATATAAAGCCCTCAGGAAGAGCCCTTTCCCTGAGTTATGACTCCATGTCTCCCTGTGGGTAAACTCCATGGAGTTATATTAGCTCTCCGTCATATCGTGATATCAAGGTAGAGTATGGAACCCATATCGTTTGTGCGAATGATTCCTTTATAGCTAAACAACATCAGGGAGTTTATTAACACTTGCACAGCCTGAAGCTAAAAACGTAAAGCTGTCAATGGCAGAGAAAATAAGAAATGCCCTAGAATATCCTCGGTGTTCATGCCTTTCCAAACTTCCCTGGGACTGAGCAGATGTGTTTTATTAGCTGACCATCCATCTGATCTGAAGGACACACGCCGATGAGCCTCCCTGCAATGTAATAAGGGCGGCTGGCAGTCACATCTTTCAGGGCTCCGCCAAGTCCTGGGTGACGAGGGAATCTCTGACTTCGGTCCAGTCAGGTTTGCTGAATGGTCAAAATGTTACTTTGACAAGACGGGTCATTTCCTCGGGAAACTCGCAGTCAGCGAAACAGACAAGGTCCCGATACATTTCAAACATCACATGGTGTCATTTTACCAGAAATTTTCCGTGTTACAGCAATGGAAACAGGTGCTGACTACTTGTTATCTGAGTGAGATTTGGAGATATTCTAGAGATGGGGCCACATGCAAAATCATGCCAATTAATTAAAAATAAATTTACATATAAGGCAGGGGCTATATGATTAACAAACGGTATGTATTTTCTTGCACACGGCTGGCTCTCACCCCACATACGCATTTGGCCCCCATGTACCAACCCTCAATCACATTTTGGCTAACGCTGGAGATTCAGAACAGTCCCAATATGGATACAACGATTCCTTTAGATGTTCTGATGAATTCCACAGATTCCCACACATACAGTATGACGAACCCCAAGCCATTTTCTTGAGAGGACTTGGGTCCATATCCTTCAAGCTAACCCCCCAAAAATACAACGGAATACCAACTTAACTTTAGCATCTAAAGAGCAAATACTACATAATTAATTAATGAATTAGTTTGAATAGATTAATATCACTATTACAGTTTTTGCAGTGCCTTTGTACACATGAAAACAGTGATAGCTCTATGGTGCCATTCAGTCACAGCACACTCATAACTTGATCTGGTGCTGTCAGAAATGACAGTGTTGTATTCCCTGGACAGCCCTGTCATTTGGTCCAGCTATCTAAGCCATAGTCATCTCAAACCCACTAACCTGTAGAATTTCTAGAATGCCTGGAAGGATCACCTGGAAATGTCAAAGTTAATAAATATGTCGGTAACACTTTCTGTCAACGCCATGCCTATGAGAATTTATGAACACAGTTATAACAAGTTATAATGTGTTTCATGCATTATGAATGCTTTATGAAGCTCTCATCTATTGAAAAAGCAAACTTAACATCTGATAACGCCATAAGCATTGTTTCATTTCAGATCTAGAGGTCCATCTTGGTCTTTTGCTCTTGCAGATAAGCCCACACATTGCCTGCTTTATCAAACTCTGCCATACGATACATTTTACTTTTAAATTAGAGAGAGACCTATACTTAGCAAGTATGGTTTTTCTAACTGCCTTGCTCGGAGAAAGAAACCAAAGTGATATATTGGCCAATAGAGCTGAGTTTTGCTGTTTATATACATGCAATACACCTTTTTTTGGCCAAAATACACACTGGGGCTGCCTGAGCTTGAAGGTTAGTTCATTTAGCATTTCATTGTTCTGCAGAGGCTTGTGCTTCTATACATCTTGTAGTCAGGCACATAGTCGCATAGCTAAATTATGGGTTTGATTACCCCCCTCCCCTCCACCCTGAACTGAGGGGACCCCCCAGTCAGCGAAATCTACTTCAGGGGTGAAGTTAAAGCACCTGCTATAAGTAATATACTGTAGCTTCTCCATAGCAGCTGCAACATTAAATCAATGGCACCGTTAAGCTGAACGAGGCGACTCCATTTCTGTGTCAGAGTTGATGCCATAGGCTGCATCTTCCAGTTTAATTCATATTTACCTCTTGCCCCCCCCTGGATTGTGCCCGTACACCTAGCTGTAAAACAACTCAATTTTCTCCCACTCAGAGGCGCGGAGTTCTGGCCGCGTTCACTTCTGCGAAACGCCAGATCACACAAATGAAATGAAAGGACGCCACTTGACACCAAGCGACGGCTGATTTTCACCTGCTCACGCGCCCATTTCACACCAGCTCGGCAGTCAGAGAATTAGCTGTCATTGATGTCGCCCCATCTTTATTCCACAGTTTAATTTAGTCACACGTTTGCCTAATTAGGCATACATTAATGACCCTCATTTTTGGAGGGTTTGCATTAATTAGTAAACTACCTCCCCTGCAGAAAATTTTATGCATTAATCAGTACCTTCATGCCACCATACCCATTCACTCATATGGCAAAAATGTTCTCTGTTACTCAAATTAAAAAGTAAACAATGGGACAAAGTGATGTTTACAATTAGACACAAAGGGCCCAATTTAAACAATCTAAAGCACCTGGTCTGAAGCACATTGGGCAGGTTCCACTTTTGCTAGTTTTTTTCCCCTTTTCCTTTTTTCCTCCTTTTTTCCCCAGCTTTTTTTTTTGCTAGTTTAACGGCAGAAAAATAGTTGCTGTGTCAAGCACATGATGCAAAAGGGTTATACTAATTCTCCTAATTAGTCATACTATCAACCAATCAGGCATCTCCCACTCCCTTTAAAAGCCAGGTGTGCTTGGACCTTGGCAGATTGCTTTTATAACAGCAGCTCTGTAAGGCGGCTGACTGATATTTTCAGGAGCGGGAAAAAGAATTCAGTAAATATTGCTCAGATATGCTTTTTGTTATTTTCTAAAACTATTATTTATGTTAGTGAATGCATAGAAATTTTCACCAAATGATTTTTACACAGCCAGCCTATCCTGGAATTTTCAGAAGGACGTTAGCATTTTGAAAGTCTATCCTTTACTGCTCAAAAGTGCAGTCACTTGCCTGAAAACAGCAATGCGTAAACAACGGTCCTGACTTTTTAAGACTGACACATCCATGGGCACTCAGATGGGCGCAAGTACATTTGTTATTTAAACGCCATGGGCGACGGACAGGAAAAGGACAACTGCATCAGGTTCATGCTGGCAAAGGCATTTGTTTCACGCCACTTTGTGTCTGACGCAAATCAGGGCCCAAAGTTTTAAAAAAGGCATTAATTTTCCTAAAACAGACATATTTACACTACTAAGATGTAAAGGAAATAAATTTACATGTATGTAACAGTTTTATTACTTTGCAAATAATCTGTAGGGTTTGCAAACTACCCCAAAGCTTTTGATGTGGCTAATTTTAGGTTTATAACGGAATAATATAGGTTTGCTGTAAGATTTCTTGCGTGAGCATGAGAGTCTGAAAGTGTGAGTGTCTCGGCGGATGCGTGAGAGTTTGCAGTCCTGTTGTATACATGTCCTGTTCTGACAGCATTTCACTTGTTTTGATACAGCAACAATAGAGAATGCAAGCAGCACTGCTTGCAGGGCTGACACTGCACACGAGGCTTTGTGTCATATAGTACGCACTGTAAATCTGACTTTCCACAGCTGGTACAGCTGGCATGTTCCTCCAGGTATTTTCTGTTCAGGACTTTTAGAGAATATCTACAGACTCCAACATGACAGTTCCGTATGCAGTTCTGACAATCCAGATAAATATTTTACAATTTGAAAGATATATTTGTAGGATTTGCTTTGTAACTTGGGTCTTTACATGCTTACAAAATACTATATATATACTATATTTATAATAATCAAATTATTCTACTATTAATAATTTTAATCCAATTGATAGCGTAATAATAAATTACTAATTAACTAAGCCCATGTACTGTATGGGATGATTAATTAACTGGCCAATAATAGTATCATCATATATCCAACAAGAATATTACAGAATAGTAATATATAAGATATAGTTCTGAGATCAATCAGACACGATGTTACAGATCCTGTGGTATTTCTGAGTCAGTTGCCTCATTTTCCTCAGCTGCAGAAATTTCTCAGCTTCATTCCTTCTCACAAAGATAGCGTCCCAGTTTTTTTCCTCCTGTAATCCAGGTCATATGAGCTGGGAAGGACCATAAGCTTCCACTTCTAATCTCCATCAAGCTTCACTGCTAATTGAGGTCACGCCTAAGGGTGCCGTCTCTGCTGGGGCCTGGCCATCTCAGGCTCCTGGCTGGCCCAGTTGGAATTGCCAGTGTACATATGGAGATATATGCCGACTCTTTACTTGAAGAGACAGTGATAACACTTTACTTAAAGCTGTCATTTAAATGCATTATTGATACCTTAGTAATGCAGTACACAGCATCCTTAATGCTTATACTGACTACATGCATCATGAAGGTATCTATAGTGCATTATAGATGAGAACTTCATAAAGCATTCATAATGCACAATACACATGGCAATAATTTGTTATTTATACAATAGTAATATTTACATATTTATAGCCATGTTTAAAATGCTTTATAAATGCATTAATATATGTGGTGAATGTGTTTATAGATTCATATCCACACTGCATTCATAGAAAGTGTTACTGAGACATTTAATTCCAAAGCTCCTGAATTAGGTTCTAGTTCGATGCCCTAATTCTAGAACACAGAGGCTGATGACTCTTTGTTGTTAATCGCAAGAGAGAGAAGGAGCTGCGAGTGAACTGGATAAAACCCAAACTGGATAGTAAGTCAGACCTGTGGGCAGCTGCCAATGAATATTCACTGGGGGAGAAGAGTCAAGGAGCGAGGCTATGAATAGGCCACAGAACCATTTAACTGCAGTGCCGTTGTTAGGCCAGAGAAGCAGGCTGCTGTCTGGGCCAGTAATGAACTCGGAGCTTTGTTGCTGGGGGGCCCAAAAGCAGCCCAGGGGATCTGCAGTCAGATGGGACCAATCGTCATGGTGATGCTGCTGGATCCTGTATCCGTTAAGTTCAGTTAGGGAGGATTAAGTTTTACAGTGACACCTTAATTGACAGGGCACAAATACTTAGCAATAACTCCATTACTATGGAAGCACAAATCGTGAACAAATATAGTAGCTACTGGAGATAAAAGATGCATAAAGATTCATTAATAACGAACATGAGATCAGTGTGTCACGTGTTACTCACGACTTGTTCCTTCAGTGCTTCCTTCAGTAGTTCAAAAAGATTTACAGAATTAACAGATATAGTAACAAATATAGCAACTGCTTCAGATAAAAGATGTTACAATCCATTAATGATGAATAAATATGAGATCAGTATGTAATTAAGACTTACTTTGTGGTTAATTGATACTTAAGTAATAGCATAATAGCACATTATTTTTGTCCTCAAAAATTTACCAGTTTTACCACTAGACATCGCAAACTGTAGATGGCAGCTGGAAATATGTCACTATATAAATTGGCAGTACAGCAGATGATTAAGAATTGCAGGTTTGGTATGATGGATGCAGCCAAACATTTTCATGAAGTACCTCTGGGTGTGGCTCAGAAACAGCAAGCAGGCCTGAGGCCAGACTGCTGACGCCTGGAGCAGAGCTGCCACATCTCACGTTACATGTCTGAAAGCTCTGAGCTCCACAGCCCGCAGGCTTGGGCTCCATCAGCAATCCATCCTCAGTGCTCAGCCGAGCTCGTTTAATGGGAAAGATGCAGCACAGTTAGAAGCTCGGAGTCGCTGCTTAATCAATGACCATCCGTCAGGATGTCAGAAGTGCAAAACCAGGATATATTTAGGACAGAGGTGAAATCTCTGACGGGGGGGGGGGGGGTCGTTTGCCAATGAAAAATAACAGTAACAAACAATTAAAAAACTGTCAGTCAAAAGCTCCATGCAGATGCAGAAAGTAGCCTTCAGAAATCAGTGTTTATTTATCAATAAATGCATGCATAAAGAAACGTAGATGCAATCAGATAATTCGAAGGCACAGTCGAATTTAGAGTAGCTTTTTAAAGCCCAAGCTACACATGATGTCACGAGAATCACTAAAAATATATTGCCTTCCAATCTTGCTTATGTAGCGTAATGCAAGCAGGAAGCATTCGTTAAAATGGTGCAGTGTAATATTAATAATAATATTGTCAAAATGATGACAAAGTGAAAAAGGACCACGAGCTTAGTTGCTGCCTTTGGACTAGCATGAAAGTGTCCAGGGTTAGGGTGTGGCGTTACATGGGCTTTCAGGTAGCTCATGTCAGCCCTACTATACACTTACTGGCTGTTTGAAATACTGGCTCAATTAATTCAAGTGCAGTAAAAGACATCATACTCAAATGTGGTGGATAATCAGGCTTGTCCAAATAATCTAAGTCATGCAGAATATGCGCATGTTACGGTGTCAGGTTTATTACTGTGGAGGGAACACACCTGCTCCACACAAGTGTTCTGTGTTTTAAAGGCACAGAACAGACGTGAGCTCGCCAGAACAGTCAGCTTAGAGTACGCACCAAGCAGGCAGATTCTAGAGCTCGCGTATCACCTGATTGCTCAGTGGAGGTGAGTGACCACAGAAATGGAACAGCACTCTGTCAGCTGCACTCCTCTACATGCAGGCAATCAATAAAAGTAGCCCTGTGATTTATGGTAAGCATTGTTATGATATTATGCATTTACCCTTCTCATGCGATGCATGTCATGTGATGCAGAATTCCTCCATGCTAATGGCTTGATGTATCTGCCTAGATCACTCAAAAACCAGGCCTACAAAGTCCTACCCACAATCCCTTGATTCCCCATCCATTACATTCTGACTCTAGTACCTCCCCCAGATGAAGATCCCCACCCATGGTGTGTCAGGGTGACCGCCTTTCACAAAGGACACCTCCCGCTACACACACTCCACGTCTGCGCACCTCGGCAAGGTTGTGCTGCTAGGCAGGGATCCCAAGTGGATATAAAAGATGCAAATCTCAAGCACGGGCTTCCAGAGGGGAGAAAATGGTTCTAAGGATATTTGACAGGGGTTTTAGCATATCTGTGATGTTGACCTATTGCAGGCAGCTCATAACAGCTGAAATTCCTATTTTTAGAGACGTTCGGTACAGCGACAGCAGTGATTATAACATGCCAGTAATCCCCACATTTCCAAAAGGCACAGAAATGTGTGCGTGTGTGCGTACGTGCACGCGCGTGTGTGTGTGCGCCTGTCTGTGTGTGTGTGCGTATGTGCGTGTGCATTTCCTGTCATCGAGAGTCGAATTTGATCTGCAGCTGACAATTGCCTCTGCATTTTTTTTCCCCATTTTATAGAAAAAACATTAAACCAAGACAGACAAGGCGACAACCCTCCTTTTATGTTTAATGACATTCAAAACGCATAACATGATTCTTTTCTTTCACGGAATATCGTTCAAGCAAAGTAACGCTCATCAGAAACTTAAACAGCAAATAGGTTAACTGGACTATCAGAAAGCTTGCTAGAAAACAGTAAGCGTTTATGCACAGAACCAGAGATTTTATACGGCATACAGTGTTTTATTGATAATATTTCCTATACAAAGCCAGCACCACACAAATTGATTACAGACAAGAGAATAAAGCGATGCCTCATAAAATACCAAACACCCCAAGCAAAAACTCATCCGACAGAAATCTCAGCTACCTGATAACATTATCCACATTTCATACGCCTGCAGATATGACTGATCAATACAGGGATTTATGCGAGCTTGGTTTGCCAGTTTCCCTCACTGGGACTTCATGGAAAGCACATATTTAAAATGAGGTCATGTACCCCAGCCTAATCTGAGTGCCCCCTGGGTATAGTAGAAGGGACCCTTTCGCACAAAAGGCGTCATATGACTGACTGATACCCAATATTGCGGACGAGATGTGTTTCCTTTGCCACCCTGTCAGGTTCACGTCCTCATATCCATCTGGTGAGCACTGTCGCCATAAAGGCTACATTCACTCGCTTTTCCGTATACGTAACCCTGTCTGCCTTAATCTGGTTCATTTAAATCAAAATTTAAAACTAGCAGTCTAAGTTTCAACCGTATCTTGGTCGACATCAGATAGGCTCGACTAGCTGTCTGATTATTTGATTAATAGTTGCACAATAATGCAACACACTAGTCTCCCCGTTTCACCCCAAAAATGAATCGTATCTAAAAGCACCAACACAACACTTGTCAATAAAAAATTTGTCAACATATAATACGAACATGGTAAACAGTATATTTAATGTCCCTAATAGAAATTGCATAAAAAGGCAAGGATGACGCTACACCTGCCATCACGCTACTCCCGACAGCCTAACAGCTTCAAAATTGCAGAAGAAACAGCAAAACGCACATAATTCATCACAACGAGGGATGCAGCAGCCCTGACAGGGACATGTCATCGACTTTGCCGGCGGTCATGATGCAGCGCGGAGCGGCTTCAGCGAGCCTGCGGTGCATCGGTACGTACCGTGACTGATGGCGAAGCGCCTTTCCAACGCGCAGTCGGACGCTGGGAGAGACCCGTGAGATGCTCGGATCGCGTCAGCCTCTCGCCGGGGGAGGGCGGGGCCCCGGAAGGTCGCAGCCGAGGATGATCGGACGGACAGACCGGGATGCGCAGGCAGCGCCGCCACGAAGCGCCGTCTGCAGCCGAATTCCAGTTGCGGTCCAGGGCGGGGCCGCGCTAGCGCTCTGCGCCTGTTAACCCCATCAGGCTCGCATCTAAAGACTCATTCACCCCTGTTTTCCCGAAACCTTGCCAATGCAGAAGTCAGACTCGAAAATAATCGAATCCCGAATTATATCTTTATATCAGTCAATATAGGTATTTGCTATGTCCATCGATATTTACTCATTGGAAAATTTCACCGATTTTAGTGGACAGAGGTGAAGAAATAAGCCCCCAATACTATACTGTAATTTTAGTGCTATTGGCAGTAATTAATCTGCTCATGCAAGCCCAAAGAATAAATGTTTTACAAATGTGTAGACCTGACAGTGAATCACTGCGGTGGACTATCAACGCATTTATTAGTTAAAAAATTAAGTGTATTGGTATCTTATAGGCAAACACACCAGCATCTAATTTCTCATATATAATATAAAAGCACAGCAAATGTTTAATGAGATCAAAATTATTGCTCCTTCCTCTAATGGAGATTAAATAGTGAGACTTTGGCACCATATGAAGGCCAGTCTCAAACTGATAGAGCCCTTCAAGCCCAAAATGAGGAAATGAGAAGTAAAATACTCCACAGATGATCCACGCTCCAAGACACCCAGGTTTAACTGATAAGGGGGAGATGCTGCTTCACACTGGAACCCACCTGATTTTTACAAATATCTATTTCGCTCTGTGGCACGTCCCACGTCTCACACAACCACTGAACAGTGTTCGCCACTCTAATGTACATCCTGCTGTCATGAGGTCCCCCCCGGGTAGATTAATATACTTATATACTGCCCAGTAAACATTTCTGTAGTGTGATACATATGTACTCGACCAATGAGATGCTTTTTCACTTCCTGATAACCTCCTCCTTTTTTATCAAGGAAGTGACATCATACTTCCACACAGGGGTACTTTCAATGGAAAATGGCGTATTTTTAGGAATGAGCCACAGCCAGGCCATCTCTCATCCTGTGAAGTAGAAGTCCGATTTTTTTCTGCCAAATGATGATTGAGATTGATAGTGGGTGTGTAGAGGACAGGCCACGGCAGAAATGGAGAGGCTGTCCGAGGCTTTGTGACCAGTTGTCTCTCTCAGCAGCTGTGGGGCGGGGCCACACGTCAAAATAGCATCTTACAAAATAGCAAGTGACATATTTTAATGTTTTGCTTGGCAGTGAGGCACTATTACAGAGAATAATGTATAAGGGTGACTATTACAATAATATAGGAATGATTTACATGTCAGTTTTACAGGAACCACAACTGCTTTAGCAATTCAAACTCAGAATTGAAAGTATTCTTGTCCTTATTCACCAGGATCCAAAGACGATATTTCTGTTTGTTTCTCCTACTAGTACTAATATTATATCTTTAGAAGCGTATTTCTCACTTAGACACTGTCCAGATTTATACCCCCTGGTGCTGTTTTGGTATTTCTTTTGTTCCTGTACCCGAGCTGCTTCCTGGACAACTCAGAGACAGCTTGCGTGCGGCTCCAGTGCCCCACCTTTCCAGCCTGTTGGCCACGACACTGCACCAAGTGGAGGAGCTCGCTCTGACTGGAGGCACCGTCTGTCAATCAGTAGCTGGAACCTAAAAACCCTTGGATGACCTCGGTGAGCCCGCCCACAGTGAAGTGATGGTAATTGCGGAATTCCCAGTCAGCCAGATGACAAGGCAGATGCTCAAATCCTTGGCCTAAGCTATACAACAAAGGTTTGGAAGAAAGGCTACACGTTTCGAGGCTCAACCCAACATGAACAGAAGCCAAAAAGGTTTTAAGTATCAGTTTCTTTACAGTGTGTCATCAAAGATCCATTAGAACTACTTCTGCTCCACATCTTTCCTGAGGCTGGACTGTGCTTCGGGCCGCCACACCCATCCCCCCCCATCATGCATTTAAAAACATCCCAGCCATTTTGCCATGTCTCACTCCCAAACAGCAGGTGACTCTGGGCATGTGACTTGGCTGAAGGGAGAATATCGTGTTTCCCAAGGAGGCTGCTCAGCCTTGTGGGGTCTCAGCTGGCCCCTGACCTCTAGCCTCGAACGCATTAATGAGCCAGCCAGCCACCCCCCTGCCCCACCCCCAACTCTGACTCTGCAAACCCACGTTCTCCATCCTGCACTGTTCCTCTGCTCCTCCAGCCCTCTCACAGGGCAGCCCTGCTCATGAAGGCACCTCCAACGCAGATTCCGGCTGCATCCCACAGAGACCTAAAATCCCCGGACCTGCATATTTGTTTGAAAGAGGAGGGTCTTTGGGGGGGGGGGCAGGAAGAGCTTTGGCACTTCCCCCATTTTTAAAAATGTTGAACAAGGTAAAAAAAAAAAGGACTTTGTTTTGTGTCCCTCATCCTCTCTCCTCTTTATTCTCACAAACGCTGCAAATCCAGCAGACATGCAGCCCTTTTGCACTGAGCTGATACACAGAGAGTGCTGCGGCCGTTTGCATTACACTCACGCAGACACTTTCACACACGGTGCAGGGACTGGGATCAATACCACGCTCTCAATTATTAATAAACCTCAATAATGCGTGTAACTGACCTACCTAATGTAGTCGCTGCTTAGACCACATGCAGCTGCGTGCACCGGGCTCCAGTCAGAACACAGAATTATCATCCCTTATTATGAAAAAATGTGTCAAATAATAACGATTCATTTGTGAGGGCATTAAAGAGATCTCAGTTTACTAACATTATAAGTAAAACCAAATGACGATCAAGAAAGCTTATTGTTTTCCAGTCTCCAGATTCGGATCTCCCCCCAGCAGAAATGGTCGCATCATTACAGCTCATGATGGCCAGTTTACCTCAGTATCCACCGAACTAAAACTGTGGACTTTCGTTAATGCGGCAAAGCCCCGGCTGTAGTGGGAGGTGGTACTGCACCCCATAACCTTCAAGGCCAGGTGGTTCCTCTCATCTCTGAACCCAAACCTCTCCACCTCCCTGCCGATGCAAAATCTAACAGAGATAATGTGAAGCCCAAATCTGCGGCCCTGCCTCACTGTGAGAGAGCTTTTCCCACCGTTCCTTACCAAAAGGGTGCAGGCTTTCCGTTCTTCTCCCTTCCACATTTGTGGTTCATGTTCACACCGCTGACATAAGCCCAGGCAACAAAGAATGACCGGCACAATTAACGTGTCTACTTCCGGCTGAACGCTGTCTGTCTGATGGGTACCAGCTACGTGCTCATTAGAAGGTGACCTTCTGTTGCCATAGGAATGACCTTTAACGCAGCAAAAGCAACACAAATGATGTCACTGATCAAACAGTGAGCAACCCTCTAATATATTCAGATGCTTAACTTTCACCCAGATGTCACGCACTGTGACATCACTGAAACCATATTTCATTTGCAATTTGAGGCTATTAAAAAAATGTCTCCCAGCACTTTTTACAATATCATTTTATAATAGCATTTATTCAGTTCCATCCAGTGTGGTAGAAGGTTGATCCCAGACCTCTAGGCCTCTAATCTCATTTTATTCTGACACTGATCGCCTCATCGCACGGAGCTTCACGAATGAGCTTTTTAAAGTTATCAGCTGTTTTCCGACACATGGGTAGCGGGAATGAAGAGGGAGACTCATTTGCGGATGTCACCCACCAGAGGGTGCTGCGCTGCCTAGTTCGTCCCATCCGCCCCTATCTCGTATTTGGTAATATTCATTTACCATATGCTACTTTGATCCATTTTCCCTCTTAAATACATGTAGATTAATAATGAAGAAGGGCTGAATTTCTAAATTCCAGTTGACATACATGTGTATGCTGGTGCTATGTAAACTGCAGCTAACATCCTTGACCAAGTTCCAGTTGATATTGGTATTTACCCGAGGACAGGTGAGGCTCATCAGAAGCCACGTAGGACAGAAAACCTACTGCACAGAAGCTCTCCAGGACCGGAGTTGGAGACCCCTGATCTACATGTTAAAGAACTCATAACTAAACTGGAATATTCATTACTGCATGTATCAGTCTGTTGTGCTATTTCTCAACAGTTTGGCTGAACTGGACAAACAAGCTTGATTAGTTGCCTTTGCCTGATTCTATTAGCTGCCAGCAGGGGGTGCCACTAATAAAGATGGGCCCCCAAATCATATAATTTTGGGCCCCTAACCGGACCAATCAAATTATGTTTTTAGGGGCGCTGAACTAACCTTACATTGGCCCCGGTCGCAGGACAGAATGAAGCAGATGATATGAATTTTGACGCCATGAAAGTTTCTAGTTTAAGTCCCTGTGGATTTTTTTCTTCTTTCTGGGGGGGCTGATTGTCCTGTGCAAAGGAATGTTCAGCTGTGTAAACTGGAAAACGTGTTAGGCTGCATGAAAGCATCGGCAAAGCAAATTACAAATAAAGGCTTGTGTGTTTATGTGTTTACACCAAGATTTCAGAAAAGCACAGAAGACAAGTGGTAGGAAGTCGCTCAACCAGACTATGCTGAGTGACTGGCGAAGCTGTTTTACTAAAGCTGCTGTTCGGACATATTTCGCATTCTGTGTACCTTCGTAGCCAATAGGAAAGGGTCTGTGAACCGTGTGGGGGCGGGTCTTAAGATCACACTTGGCCCAAGCCTGAGTGTTTAGAGAGCTTGAGATGTACTTTGCAGGATTTCTGCACGGTGCTAATGTGTTTAGGGAGAAAGTGCTTGCGGATTGAAATAAACAGATTTGTCTGTTAGATCAGCTTCCAAAGCCAGTGTATCAAACTATGAATAATTCACTGAATCGTCAGTTATGAGTAACTTTCACAGCAAACAAAGCCTGTTTACATCCTGCCTGTGAGGCAGAAGCTGGCAGTGACGTGCTTATCGTGTTTGGTCATGGTGAAATCAGGCCTGTTCAGAGAGCATCTCTGAGGCACACAGCACAGGGTGTGCAAAATGGAAGGAGGGTTTTTACTTCACTGGGTAGCGGTGGGGGGGGGGGGGGGGGTTAATTTTGTTTGTGGTGGGCGGTTAATGCGGCATTCTATTTACCGAGGTGGGGGGGGCTTTATGCAGTGTTGGGAATTAC
>JAODJX010000020.1:15940140-15954804 GCA_026776945.1 Isichthys henryi | reverse complement strand
CCATTGCTTCCGGGATAGGCTCCGGACCCCCCGCGACCCAGTAGGATAAGTGGTTTGGAAAATGGATGGATGGATGTGAAGTACCCCACGGCTCGATTATAAGGTGTTATTCAACCTTTATATTGTACCGCCAGTGAGACGGCCCCGCATAGTGATAGCCATTGGTATTTCCCGGCATGTTTTGTGTAATGTTATTGTAAACACTTGTGTTTTTCACTTTTGTGTGAATACTGTCCGAACCTCGCGTGTCTCTGGCCATTAGGTAACTAACCACCGTGTGTTTGCCTTCCCATCCAGCATCAGACCTCCCTGCGTTTCCCTGTTATGTTGGTCGGCGCGGTGGTTGTTGCTCGTGTTCATTTTAAGGACTATAATTTAGCGGGAGTGCTCTTTATTTAAAGTCGTCTCCTCTCGTTTCTGCCTCTGTGTTGCCTGGGTCTACCAATAATAAGTAAATACAGCGTGACGGTTTTGAAACCGAGACTGAAACCGCGATAAAAAAGCTCCAGAACCGCAAGTCCCCTAAAGCTGCTGCCACCACCGCTGCAGATGCATCCTGCTGAGCTCTAATTACGTTCCTAATGTTACAAAACATTTTTTTTTAATTTCACAATTAAAACTATAATACATGTAAATCATTAAATTATTTATTCTAGTTAAATGACACGTTGTAATTATTACACGTTTTGTCTTCCGACTACCGGTTTCATGTAACTATTTTGGTCCAATCATCATTATCGTGGTAACCAACTGCAGGCGGTGATACTCAAGCACCTTTTTGAGCGATGT
The DNA here is from genome assembly GCA_026776945.1 of Isichthys henryi. Classification (NCBI taxonomy): domain Eukaryota; kingdom Metazoa; phylum Chordata; class Actinopteri; order Osteoglossiformes; family Mormyridae; genus Isichthys; species Isichthys henryi. The sequence goes on along the minus strand of JAODJX010000020.1, from coordinate 15,954,015 downwards.
TGCTAACCAGGTGAGACACTTATCTGGATCTGGTTGATTGCAAAAAGTTGTTCATGGCCGGTCAACGTTTTTTAAAATTGATTTGTTGCTCAGTATCAACGGGAAAGTGCGCAAGATGCATTGGTCACCAACACCTGCGGGACAACATTGCTGAAAAAGTTGCCCTGTATGTCGTCACCCTAGGACTATGTAATGGGCCAGAGTTATTGGGTGAATCTGAATACCAAGAACGCAAAGATTGTACTTGAGGACTTGGCAGAACTGGTCTTACGACCTTGCCTTCCGAGAACAATCTCGCAAGAACATGACAAAGAAAGCACCAATTTGGATTTAGACAAATGCGTACCTTATGACTATTTATAGAATGTCGCCAAGATTTCCGACACCAGCTCCTTTTATGAATGTGAAAGTATGTAAATATCTGTCTTGTGCAGTGCTCTCCTACCAGGCCTAAGAGCGCTATTAAAAGCTAATATCGTAATCCTACTGCTAGAGTATTGACGTCACATTTCACCAGTCCTCCAAACTACCCATTGGTAAGTTTTACCTTTTTAATGTAACATATTTAAAAATTCTTATTAAGGTTTTGTTTTCATTTGTCAGCAGAAAGACTCACAGTGTCACTAAGCTTCATTAGGTTCCTCCCAGTACCATCATGTACCAGGATTTTTTGAGAGAATCTCTTTATTTCCTTTGTTAGTGTCACAGAAAAATGCACCTTTTGATATTGTGAATGACTACTTGAATTTAACATGCAAGAATAGGAGACCCGTCAGAAAGATTCGTTAGAAAGTCTAGCAGAATTATGATCAGGCGTAACATTCTAGTCTGAAACCTTCAGCTACATCAGTAGCTCTTCTTTGTGGTTTTGGCTCCTTGCCCTTAATGTGTGTTTCTGTTCCGGAGCCTGCGTTAGACTTGCTGTTTGTACTGATTCAGGAATGCTGGCATTCAGTAGTACTGGTATCCCATCGGGGGCGTGTGTCAGCTTTGTGCCCTCTGCTGCCTGGCATAGACTGGAGGACCCCACCTGCCGCAACCCTGACCACGATATGCAGTGAGATTACGGAGGGACATTATTAGTTTAGTAGAATAGAAAGCAGAGATTCAAAAAAAGCAAATATTTTGGAATGAGATGCTATGTGAGGTCATGTATAGTATAGTTATAAATGGGGAAAACTGGACCACACGAATCTCGCGTGTATTACGCGTGTTCTCTCTTGATATATACTTTCGTGAGCACTAAGTGTGGTTCATAACAAATCCACTAGATGGAGCTCTCGACCTCTGTCTATCGCCTTCCCAGTGGGGGAGTGCTGAAGTGCTGAATTCCTTAAAAAGAATAGCACAGCGTTATTGTGCGGGGAAAAAAGCTTCATTGTCTAAACTGCGTGTATGAATGATAAATAATAAAAAAAATCATCCAATTTAATATTAATTTGTTCACTTTTGGCTTGTCTTTACAGATAATATGACAAAGTAAATTAGGGTATATCTGCTAGTGCTGTCATTAGAAACAGGGCAGAAATACTCTTAAACCTTTGGTTATTTCCTTGTTCTGCTCTTATTTGCGTCAGTTGTGTGTTGTCATCCTCTTGTTTTGTGATGTTTGCGAATGCAATGAGATTTTTTTGCTATGTTTACCTAGACATCTGTACTGAACAACAACTACTGCCTTTCACCCTTTTGGAGCAGAAATTATTACAAACTATGGGATAAGTTATATTGGCATTGTGGTGCTTCGAATCTTTTCTTCTCTCTGAGTTTTTCAGAATTTTTGGGTCATGCAGTCTCAGGCTATCATAAACTTCTGCTGAAGTTCCTATGCCTCAGGGCCTTCAGCTCTGGACCATCAGCTCGAGAGACCGCACTGCTATGGTTCTCTCTGTCCATGTGAAGGAACCAAACATGTGTGTTACCTGGGTGAAACCAGTAGAAACTGGAATATAATTCACTAATGATCACATAATTAGTATCATAAGTTCCTGTATTGATCATCCCTGATCTGCTTCCTGTGTCTCTTGAGAGGGACGCTGAAAGATGAGAAGTGAGGACGCTGGATCAGGAACCTTCCTAGCAACAATGCAAAGCTTGAGCTCAGCCAATCAAGACGGTTCTTCTCTTACCCATAGCAACCTAGGATTAGCTGCACTATGAGTATTAGCAAATGCATTCAGTAATGTTTCCACGTCATATATGCCTCTTAGAAATGCATATGATCTGCTACATTAAAGTGTATTTCTATATTTTTTGTAATCAAAATGTTTGCTAAAAAATATTGACTGAAATTTCCTAGGAATGGCTGTTTAATTGTGTAGAATTTAATAGGTATTTTAGTAAGTCACACCTGAACATTAGTCTTTGCTCGCTGATCTAGATATTGACCTCACTCTCGATTGTACTTCCCTCTTTCCTGCTCGGTATGCTGACCAGTGCATTTCTGTCCCCTAAGTCTGCTAATCTCCTGAAGCCGCACGCCATTTTCCAGAAAGCTTTGCTCCTACCAGGCTTCTGTGTAGTCTACACTATGTTTCCTTACAAAGTTTTGAAAGAAGGAAACCATCGAGTGTGGTGGATGTGCAGCTTTTGTTTTAACACCTGTTTCTTTTCTGGGAACTCCCTGAAATCGGTTCGTTTTTATATAACTTGAAGTTGAATGACAATAACTAGCTGACAGCTGTGAGAGGATAAGAGGCTGGTTCATGTTTGAAAGTCTCACAGGCTGCGGACCTTGTGAAATTTTCTGAATTAATGATGTACGGTTGGCTGCAGTCTTCCAGCAGGAAGTAGATTCTTTAAATTGGATGCAGCTGAGCTAAATGTATAAGTAGGATGAGGAAGGTCTCCAAGTGAATGGGTGACCCCTCGTCAGTGTGGTTGGTAGCTGTGTAGGTACCGTGGTACTTGAAATATTCCTCTCCTTCATACTCTTTGCTTCTATTTCTGCTAACATCCCTGTCGTACACTCTCTCTTTTACATAAATAAGGGAATTTGTCTGGAATTTGTCCTGCTGGAATTCCGAAATCATCCAATGCTGCAAACAGCCGAGTGTATCTCGGTGTGACTGCAGTATGCATGGCTTTGCTAGGTTTCCGTGTGTGGAGTTTGCATGGTCTCCCAGTGTCGTCGTGAGGTTTCCTCCGGGTACTCCAGTTTTCCCCCCCGCAATCCAAAAACACGCTGAGGCTAATTGGAGTTTCCATATTGCCCATAGATGTGCATGTGTAACTGAATGGTGTGTGAGTGTGCCATGCGATGGGCTGGCGCGCCATCCTGGGTTATTCCCTGCCTTGTGACTGTAGCATCTGGGATATTCTCCGAACCTCTATGACCCTGAATAGGACAAGCGGTTTCAGGTTTTAGTTTGACTGCAGTTAATCTAGACATTTTACAGGCCTGAGATGTCATGAATTTATTATAGATGTTGTCATGTCCCTGCAGTCAGTGAAGGTATCCGTGGATGGTAAACATGCAGTATGTGTTGTTGTTGTTGTCACACATACACTGAGTTGACTGACAGGCAGGCAGCGATATGTCACCTTTGTTTATGTGAGATTGGTGAGTAAATGTGTTGAGTGCCCTTTAAATTGCTTCCTGGCCGGCGTGAGTCACCCAGCTATTAAACAGAGTGCTGGGGAGCTGGACCCACCTGCTTCCAGGGTCCGTGAGAGCTGTCAGCTCTCATTAGCAGATTAGCTTGTTTTCCGTGTTACTGGAGCTCGGGTTCTAAGCTTATTCTGCACGCTAGACATACAAATATCCCATCTAGCTTTGCGACTCATTTTTCAACACCGCACAGGAAGGATACTTTGCTTGGCCACGAAGACCACAATTAATTCTCAGTGTCTTGAGTTGGTGTTAGATGGGTATAAAGCTCATTACGTGGATATTTCTCACCGCTGTCACTGTATGGATCATTGCTCATTTAAATCTCTCTCATGGAGGCAAGTTTCAAGCCAGACCTGTACTGTAACCGCTGGGTTTTTTCCATGTCCTCCAAGATTCTGAGCTGACATTGAGTACCGGTGACATAAAATGATATTGAAATAATTCTGTGTGAAATAAATGACCACATCTATTAATAATGTGTTTGTGCATTCATATGCATGCAGTTTCCCTTGAGTTTTTTTTTTTTAAATATGCATTTGTCTTGAAACTCTGCACTGATTAAGTGGTTAGAAGATGGATGACATTCGTTTGTGTAAGTGAGTTACGGTAATTATTAACAAATGTTGCACTAAGATTGTTGGCACAGTTGAGTGACAGCTTGATAAACAGGGACACGAGTCCCTGTGATTGGCTGAGGGTCAAGGTTCTATTTACTGAGAGTCCCCTCTGATGCACCTGGGAACGGAGCAGGCGAAGAAGGTTATTTGCAGCTAATGGTACTGAAATTCCTTCATATTTCTGATTGGGGATGAAGCTCTCTGTGTCAAGCACTGGGGCTCTCATGACGACTTTGTTTAATTTGATAGACAGTAGAGAGAGGGAGGTGACCGGCTCTTGGGCTGAATTTCCACACAGAAAATGAGTCAGTGGGGCTCCTGGGACAGACCGCACACATGCACTCATTTGATAGTATTTCAAAAAAGGGAAGACTGACATGACCATCTATTAAAGGTATCATATGTATGTCTGATCAGATGAGCACATTCATTCTGCTTTTTATCATAAGACACTTCCTTTAGGTGAAGGGGAGCAAATGACATCAAACGATGGCTGCCCGTTTTTTGGAGGTAATAATTGCCTCTGACTTTTAATTAATGTAGATTACCTTCAAGGCAAATGCTTCATTTTCTGAATTCAATGCAGAAATGATTTTGCTACTGCCGAAGAGTGATATGCAAAGTAAGTTACTTGCCCGACAAATACTGATGGCTACACTGATAGCTACACAACATCACTAAGATTGCAATTAATAAATAAAAATATTCTCAGTTAGTTAGTTGACTTGTGTTTTTTGCCTGATCGCAGATTGGCTGCTGTTGTAATATACTAACCAAAAGCCTTAAGATCAAACCATTATTTCTAGGCAGGATTTACATTTATGGAGGAACTACCCAGCCGCTGGAACAGTGCATATAAAAATTTGATTTCCACAACCATTCCATGACCCGGGGATTAAGGAATATTAAATTAACTACCTTAAGGACAAATGAAACAAGAAGGCACAGATTTAGATTATGCGCGAACACAAGTCTCTTGCTCTTAGGATATACCAGCCTTGCCGCCCACTGGGAAACAGCCATAAATAGCAGATCCGCGGAACCAAATTGATATCAATTCGCTGTACAGTAACATTTAATCTAAACCAAAGCTAATCCACCGGATTTTCCCATTCGCAGTGCTGCTGGACGTCTCCCTTCTGTCTGTCCCTGCTCTCTCATCACTCTAAAACCACCATCTTTTCAAATCCTCCATTCTGCTGAAGCACAGACACTGAACCATCTGTCCTTATTTATAAATGCTCTGCACCTGTTGCCAGAACTTCCAGCACTTCTGTTGTTACAGTCACACTTTAACATATCAATTCATACCTATACCTTTCTAATGGGGTTAAATGCAACCTGCATATAATTCAGATATATTTTGACATGGGGGGCTGGGGTCTCCCAGAAATTCCCATCTAAGGAAAAGCAGGATCCCAATAATGTTAATGGATCAAACCCACGTCACAAGGAACTTTTTATCTCCTGAGTTCCGAGTTATTTTTCGTGTGTCTGGGATGCTTCCCATCCATATAAACATATAATTGTGGCCAGTGTCTTTCTGGGGGACGAGAGGACCAAGAGAGCAGAGATTTATGCCATGAGCAACAAGTTAAGATGTATAAAATAAGGTAATATTTAATGTTTGAGTAATGAGCTGCTTACATTGTGCGACATTTGTGTAAACTAGATCTAAGGGAATAGAAATATATACCTTATTCTCCAAAACAGGTTATGTCCAGTACTCTGGGACTGTGACTCTTTATGCTCAACTGGTTGGTTGAAACAAAATCCTGGTCTGGATTTGTACTCTCTGGACCTGAAATCTCCACCTCTGGTTATGTCACGTTTCTGAAGTGCTGTGCCTACTTTTTATTTCAGAAGTGTGCTGAAGATCAGGCACAGTTTTTGAACTAAGCCTACTGGCGAAGATTAAATTTAATATCTAATTGCATTTACTCGGTCATCATTAACCCATGAGGCCTCTTTCGTAGACACTCAGTACAGATGAAAACGTTTCCGATTCATAGCGAACGGCACGAAATGAGTGATATTAACAGATTAACAGAACGTTAAAATCTGTCAATATTAAAACTGAAAGGTTATCTTTATAATGATAACGTTTTACTGGATTGTTTGAAGTGTGTGCAGGAAGGCTATACACAAAAGGTGAATAGGCAGTGTTGCGTACAATGTATGTAATACGCATAGCCGGTCAACTTCTGAGGGGGAGCCGATTTCACTTTGCTTTGGATGCAGAGCCCCGGTGTACCTGTTACACCATATTTTGTGACCGTCGGAGTGTGTGACACTAGGAGCGCTGTTTCACATATTGATGACGAGCCCTCTGCGCAAAATACACAAAATAAAACGCCAAAGAAACAATTAGAAAGTAAGAAGAAAATTTAAAAGGATAGCTATCGTGTCGTTTTAAAACATTAATTTATTTGAGAGCTGGGTACATGAATATATCCTTTGTCGATATATATATATAAGCGAACAATCGTGGAAATTGGTCGCAACATCGGCTATATGTTTTACAGCTCAGAATTATCCATTCGTTTAGCCAACTATATAATTCGCGAATGCTGATTTTGAAAGAACATGCAGAAGAGATATTTGCAATCAGATCTGGAGACAACGCTAAGAAACACAAATAAGAGGACGGACCAGAAAGTGGAAACGCTGCTGCCTTGAGAAAGTTAAATTAATTGCAGTACGTTGAATGAAAAAGATAAAATAGTAACGGTACGTGAAATGCGCAGAGGGCTCGTTAATGTGAAGTTACCTTGTGTTCATTTCCAACAATATATGAAACAGCGCCCCCTGGAGTCACACATCACGACGGTCACAGAACACGGTGTTACACCTGCAGTGGTGCTCGCCTGGGGCGCACGTCGGCTAGGACGGTTCTTCTGAATTGGCAGATCAAAACAACTGTCATTTCTCTGCGCGAAATTCGTCATATTAAACGAAATATTTTATTCTCTCATTTCTATTTTTGTAGGATGATTTTTATATTAATACCATAAATTTGTGTTTTATTCACGAATATGTATTTTAGTAGTAGTCCTACGATTTCAACCCTTATCCAATACTCGTCTCTGTACACCGTTTATGATATATTATATTGGAAAACTTGTTCTGAATTTTGTTCACTCCGATGAATTCAGTGACGACACAGACTGTTTTACAAAACAAGGTATCACATAGTTTTAATACGTATATATATTTTTTAACAAACCAGCAGTCGATCTGAGTCTGCTAGGCGTCTGACGGCTGCAATAACAAACGCGTCAGCATCACTATAGCCATGTTGTTTATGTAACCTAAAATATTTATATAAACAATGATGAATATATATATTTTTAAAATACAATTAAGGTGCATTCCAGCTTAGTCTTTCTCACAAACACTTAAGCAAGAAAAAATTGCAGAACGCCCCCCGTGGACAGTCGCACATCTTTCCGATCCTCGATCCCTTCCTCACCGCGCACTGCTCACCCACGTGGCACTGAGGGATGCAGAGGAAACAACGTGAAAAAGAGAGAAAAAAATGTTATGTTAGTAATCAACCATATTCTCTGCTGCAGATCTTTCCGTTATTCCGGTGCCTGAAGCTATTAAACGTACACTACTGGAATGATACCTGTGTATTCAACCTGTTTAGCAAAACATACATGTTTATTCTCCCTCATGTTCATACCGTGGGAACTTGTCCGAATTTCTTTTCCCACGGTGAAATGCGTTGGCTCTGCAGTTTTTCCAGAACTTCTTGTAGAGCTCCGAGCTGTTCAAATAATAAGCAATGCTTAAATTAACGATTTAAAAAGTCACTTTAGTAAACGAAAAAGCATTTTACATTCACATAGAATCAAAGCATATATGCTGTATATAGCTTGGCAAGATAATGGTACCGAAAACTTACAAGCTGCTTTTCGTTGGTCAGATTCGGACTTTTTGGGTAAAAATCCGTTAAAGCTCTAGTATCAACTTCTAATTCCTGATTCGAGTCGTTCGTTTCAGCAGCGCTGGCGACGGACAGCAACACGGCGCAGACAGCAACGCCCGTCCATAGTCTGGACCTCTCCATGGTCCTGCACGATAAATGGTTTAATGCCGAGGTGCGAGAAGTTCTGCTCTTCTCTAAGGATCTCACTTGAAATACCCGGTCTTCACGGTCCCGTTGCCTTTTATCCGCTCCACATGTTTTGTCTTCTTATTGAATTGGTCGCCCCTCCTCAAGCACTGTTTATTTTCTACGTAAGAAAGGCTGAATGACTCATTGGGTAAAGTTTTTTTTTGATAGTTGACGTATGTATATCTGGGAAAATGTTTTTCAAATCCTCGCCATTCACAAAAACCATAAAAGACACATGTGACAATCAGTATTGACAATCAACGTTTTTTAAACCAAGGATCCCAAAATGTACTGTAAATACAAGCAAGTGACACCCTGCTGTAAATGAAGGACCCCTTAAAAACCTAAGATATGTTTTGGGCTTCGGTCTGGTGTAATGTCACCCCTTTAGCTGTGACAATGAGATGATGTCAACTGATGATAAAACGCAGTGCAGTATTACCCGTCCTTGATATCCTAACCAAACCAAATCCTACTTTTCTGTAAATGAAAGCCAAATGCGTGTGCTTGTACATACAAGCGTCTGTCTGTCTGTCTGTGTCTGTCTGTCTGTCTGTCTGTCTGTTCGATCACCTGTTAATTGATCATGCCGGCTGACTTTTCCCTGTAAATCTTAAATACCCCTCCAGTCCAGTGTCCCAATGTGAGGCATTTGAGTTTCTCCAAACTGAGTCTTTTCCCATTTTTCTTATTCCTGACATTCAGTTGTGTTTGAGGATCCTTTGCTCGAATTCCCAGCTCCTGCGTTTCGTCATTTGGACGTACTGTTCCTGATACAGTATCAAATTCTGCCTGTCATTTTGTTTTACTATTTTCTGATTTGTGTTCTGGCTCCGGCACAATAAACGGATATGGATCGTCTCACACATGGACCTCAGTCTGATCCATCACACCATCTGCCTTTCGCCTGCCTGACTCAGTCTCCCTTTTTATTCTGGCTGCCATTTTCTTGTCTCGCTGAGGATGCCAGGTTTTTAAAAGGGGAACGGGTGGCTTTAGGAAAGTGTTACTATATGATTATTTGCTGATTTTTTTTATTTATTTTTTTTTTTGGGGGGGGGGGGGCGGGCACTGTGCCTGTGGGAGAAGTGCCTCGTCATCACCGGCAAGGGAATTCGACCAAATATCTTTGCATAGATTTGTTTCCAGGGAAATATCAGAAGTAACCATGCATGACTAACACTACAGAACATTGATGCAAACTCACCAGTGTCAGAAGGCAAATGAGCTGGGGAATTCCCTGCTCTGGGGTCTTGTTTCTCCCACAGCCGGAAGTTGCACTGCATTCCTGTTGATCATTTTAAGACCACCTGCTTGCTCCTGCCACAGAGCGGATTCGAGAATGAGTGCTTCTGTAGCCTGTCCAGTAAACAGGAGTAATGTAATGTGTACAGAGGTGGCACACGTCTCTGAAGACAGCAGTTCATGTTTCTAACTGACTAATATGACGGAGAATTCCTCACGTACAATATGCATTTATGCTTGCGGTAGTCTGCGTGTCTCACACAGCCACGATATCCCTTACTCTTGAAAGTACCTCGCCATCACCTCTCCTGATTGGGCACTGTGATCGACGAGACTGTCTGCAGTGCCTTCCAGCGCTATTTCTGCTAGTCTTCAGAGAGGTGTATATAACCTTCGAAAGCTTCACCGAGGATCCAGGGAGATGCAGCTTCCAGTGCATCCGAGGAGGAAATTTTAAAGTGTGTTTCTGTTGTACCGCAGAGCAAAGTCTGCTCCATAACTCACCCTGACAAGGGCTTAGGGTACCGAAGGTAATGCCTTCATTTAATCAGTGGAATTATGAGAATTTGTATCATTGTCTTTTTGACTCAGGCATTGCTGTTAACTGAGCATTAGACAATTAATCCTGACATTTGTTTTTGACTCTAAATATATGGTTGTACTTTTCATCCTTGTACTGCCACCAAAGGAAAATTGTCTTAAACATTTGAAGGGGAATAGTATGCAGTACTAAGAGTCAACTATGCAATATCTGTTAGATCTCTTTAAATGGCTTTATAACAAAAACCAAAAACCAAATTCACATCATGGAAGCATTTTCTTCCTTCGTTTCTGTAATTGTGATCTATCCTGGGAAGCAGTCAGAAAGGCAAACATTCTTTAACGGGCAATAATGGTTTCTTTAAAACCTGCAGACTGGTGAAGGAACCAGGCCTTCTGTGGGACGCTGTGAACAAAGCAGTAGAGCTCTGTCGTCTTGTGTGAGTCAGGAAGTGACTGAGCAGAATGGGAGTCTGTGTTAAGCTTTGAAGAGCAGGTCTTTGAAGTCCGTACCCACAAAACGGGGGCCCTGTTGTGCTGCATGTGCTTAAAATTAATTTTTTCCTTTAATTCTCCATCTAAGAGCCAGGAACTGAGAGCACAGCTGTTTCAGGAATTTAGTCCCTCTTTCATCCTGAGACAGTTCGGGGGCACAGTGCCCCTGTGACAAAATGCATGGCCCACTGCAACCCCCTAAACACATATGCTACTTGCGTCTGAAATAAATGTATTATTATCGCTGTTTATTATTATTATTATTATTATTATTATTATTATTATTATTATTATTATTATTATTGACGTTTATATATGTGGGCTAGAATTGTGTGCCCTGCGAATTGGCGAAAGACAAACGTAAATAAGCTTGTTGACTTGACGGACTGTTAACGTGGGTGTGCCTGGTGGTCGAGGCGCTTCAGGTGGTGAAAAGCGAGGTTAACGACAGAAAAAATAATCAAGCTTGAGGAAGCCAGACGGTCTAAACAAGAAATCAGAGCGAGTTACGTATTTGTAAAAACAGTATAATGTAACAGCAAAGCATTGGATAATTTATCGGTTTCAAATCGTCTTTCGCTTCTCAATGCTGCCAATCTTGTGCAAGTCATACTCAGAGGAAATTAAGGTCAAATGCATCTGCCCCCTCCCCAAACAGAACAACTGGCTCCAGTCTGACCCTCCTATTTGAAATGGTCTAGAACCGCCCTCTCCCATCACATTACCCAGACTGAGTAGCTGTACCATAGTCATCCAAACTGATTGCATGGGCCTGGATTCACCAGATGGGCAATACTTCTCCCATCATCTAGCCAGGAATTCATGAGCTCTCAAAAGACTAAGCACATTATTAACAAGGTGGATGCATAGGTAGCTCTGCTGTCTGTTCAATAAATGATTTTTAAGGAAATACAGCTAAACTAATTAACTGAGAAGGAGGTGGTGTGGTTTTTATTTCAGCAGAACTAAACCACTCTTGTGTGCCACGAGCCATTCCATAAATCACCCAGTTTCACCTCAGTCAGCTCAGGCTTGTCTGCACTTCACCCATGCAGGACTAACCACAAGACCAGCAACAAAAATTCCAACTTTCATGGAAGACTTTGGGGTAGCAGAATGGAGAATATTCACTATTACATTTCTGCATAAATCTTTTTAAACGAGGAACTGGAAACCAGACTGAACATAGGTGTGGGAGCATTAATATGCTTGTGATAATTTGAGATACATTTTGATTTGGGTTTATGGATTGAAAGTGTAATCTTATGTTGATGATGGAGATTATAAGTAATAAGTCAGTGGAGGATGGATCCACACGGTCTTCTGACTTCTCTCTCTCACACTATTTTTATAAGTGCCTCAAAACCCTTTGTTAAACGGAAAACTTTGTATATACTGTCGTATCATTTAATTTAGTAAGTAGTATTAAGTTAAGCAAGTGGTCTCGTGTATTCGCCCCTGTTTTGTCTTGTGGATCGGATGAGAGAGAGTAAAAGAGTAAATCTAAGACTGTATTTTCAAGATTATAACCTGCAATAGGACAAATGATGCTGGTAAAAGTGTTTGTTGATGATTACTCTGTAGAGCAATGATTCACAGAGCAGGAAGTGGCCCTGTGTGTGTTTCCCCCCTGTTTTTTAGAGGTAGCATTTACTGGTGGTCCATCAGACCGAACGCACACGATCATTCGCCGGGGTGACATGGATGTTTCTCAGCTCCACTGGAGTCCGCTGGAATACAGCCTTCCAGACTTTGTCCGCAGATTTCAGAATTTCCTGCCCATGGTCGTCAAGGTGACTGCAGGCTTTCTGGGGAAACAGGAGCTGGACAGCATCAGCCGGGACACGGTGAGTCCCGGGGACTCGATCGTCCTGGACAGAGACACAGCCCTGGGACCCTCCTGCGCTCTCCTGTCCTCCTATAACACAAGCAAATCAAGTCGGCAATTCAAAAACGGGTCTTTAAATTAGTTAAATTTGCCATTTTTCTCAAGTTATAAACACCATTATCAGAGTTATAGATGTTAATGGGTCCTTCATGGGATTGTTCAGATTTTATTGCATGATATGAGTGACTTTGTAGGTTTAACTTCTGAACTATGCAAACAAGCAACAACAAGCTATTTAGATTTATGTAGAAAATAAACCAACAAAGTGGTTCTTTTGATAAAAGCAGTTAGGTGCGATAATGCAGTGACCATGATGGATAGCTAACAACAGTGGAATGTAGAAAAATCAGCTTCAGGCTATGGAGATGGATTTTTTTCCAGCAAAAAATATCTGTTCTTTGCCCTGCAGTCAGAAGATACACATCGCAACAAAATTAACATTACTGGAAGAAACAAAATGTAGACATGGGAGTCTATAATTAAAAATGTTGCAGTGATGTTCTTCTAGATGGTCAAACATAATCAAATCTTCTGTTAATTATCAGCTGGGTCCATGCAAACACAGTTTCACATTTCCTGAGATAGACGTGCTATTTGAATATTGGGACGTTTTAAAGCTGTAACGAAAAACTCTTCTCAGGTAATACAGGTGCACTCCTTGCAGTCCCAGAAAAGGGCTGTTCTGGAAGCGAAGTCTGGGAGAATTCTCTCCATCCCCGCCTCCATTTCCTCTGTTTTATTCTACGTCGTGAAGCAGAATTGCCAGTGTGGTGAGTTACGCAGTGCAGCTCCTTCAAACGCTGGGGGGCCTGGGATCAGTAAAGACATCAATTGCTTCATCCCCCTTGAAAGTAAAAGCGTTTTGCACAAAGGTCCCAGAAGTCGTGACTGACACATTCGTGTTTTTCGTTGTGGTTCTGGGGATCATTTAGCTCCCCATTTAACAGCTCAGCTTCATCTTATTTGACGGCTGTATTAACATGCAGTGCCAGTCAAAAGTCTGGACACACCCACTGAAAATCATTATGTAGTAAAGTATTACCTTCTGAGTATGGATAGAGATGGAGTGCTGTGACAGATGACCTGGCCCCCATAATCCTCCAGCCAAACCTTCAATACTATCCAGATGTTTATTTTCGCTCACAATTTGTAGATTCGTAGTACGGCTAAAATATTAATGAGATGCGTTTTGTGACACCCAACAGTTAGTAATCTGTATAATCTGTATAAACTTGGTATATCTCTGTCTACTAAATTTGATTGGGGCACAGCACATAATACCATCCATCCATCCATCATCTGCCGCTTGGTCCGGGATCGGGTCGCGGGGGCAGTAGCCTCAGCAGGGAGGCCCAGA
>JAODJX010000020.1:15910423-15926955 GCA_026776945.1 Isichthys henryi | reverse complement strand
TTTCCTTCTTCTTTGCCTCTCACTTTCCTCTGGCGGGCCCCCTCCGCCCCCCCCGGCCGCCGCCGGGCGGGGGGCCCCCCCCCCCCCCACTCTTGACTGGTATACAAATGTCGACGACAAAAGAAACACATTAAAACAAAAAAAGCGTAAACCATATACTAACTTCGTTTCAGCAGGGATAAGAATACAGGAAGATAAAGGGTTTGCTGGACTCACTTCAGATGCAAGTGTGACTTTCATCTGCTGCACCACAGTAAAATAAAGTCACACCTTTCAGTTTAACACGTCGCACACTGTCCCGACAGCAGAGCTGTGATGCACAGCAAACCAGCATAAATACTGGCCCCACTTTCCCAGTTTGTTTTTTATTGTTTCCTAACAAGCCTTCCTGCAGCAGGGCCTATAGTCATAAATACATTTTGGGTGGGGGGTCCTCCTCCTTGTTTGTCCCCCCGGTTGGTGAAATCTAACTCAAACATAATTTCAGTAACTGGCCACATGCCTGATCAGCCACAAACACACTTCTGGGGGATTCAAGGCCATCGTTTCTACTCGGTGACCATGCGCCTGGCCCCCATCCACACCTACATCCTATTAGTACCACTAAACACCACTGAGCAGCTGGTTAGAATAACATACGGTAACAAACCGCTAACTAGACTTAAAAGCCATTGGGCAGGAACTACGAACAAAGTGACAACTTCACAGATTCAAGATACTTGTATTAAATTGTGCAAAGTATACATTCTGATCCAAAGGTATGCAAATAGCAGCTACTTTCCAAGGCAGTGACAGATGACGAATACACTAAGATACATAACTTTACATTGTACATACATTTGTTTGCACAGCATTTATATGCTGATGTTCTAACCAGTCGCCACATATTCCTCCTGTTCCCAGAATCCTTTAGCACTCGATTCTGATCAAACACGGGAAGCTTATCCTAACAGGATTTAACCAAACTGACTCATTGACAGCTGTATGCTTCTTAAGTATTACCTGCTTCACTTAAACGTTCTTGTAGACAGAAGTGTTAACCGAATAAATAAATGTAAATGTCACCACTGACTAATCAACAGTCAAACCACAGAGGGGCCATAGTTACACAATGCCATCTAGTGTCTATTAAGAGTCACTGCATCTCTATTCGTCTCCAGAATGAAATATGCTTTATGTATTTTGATGCTTGTTTCAAAGACGATACTCAAGCAGATTCCAAGTCACATCTCTTAGGGAACAGTAAAAGAGGGACATTATGCTGGAGCAAGCAATTTTAGTGGCTGATTTTAAGTATGGCTAAAGAATAATGTTAATAATGAATTTAATTAAGACACTGTGTGTGGAGTTTCCATGTTCTCCCCATGTCCCGTGGGTTTCCATCAGGTCCTCTTATTTCAATACACAGTTTTGCCTCTTCTCCCCTTTGAAGCTACCTGCTATCTTGCATGTACATCTCCTAACCAACTTAGTGATGGTCTCTCATCCCATCCTAGGCAGTAGCCTCTCGATTTGATCATCGCAGCCCCAGTGCCAGGCAGTCTCAGTCATGGCTAATTAATAAGCAATCACAAGCCAAGGTGCGGGCAAGTGTAAGGATGACGCGTGACTTAGCTGTGCCTGTCAGAAGTGGATGTAAGACTGCGGAGTTTGGGTTTGGGGACACGCAGGAGATGTCTTACATGCGACCAGGTCATGCTAAGGCACTCCAGCAAGAAAATGTGTGCGATTAAAGAAATATTTTTTGCTTGTTGCACCTGAATAGTGGCAGAATGGCCAAGGTGTGTGAAAATCATGCTTGACAGGATTTCTGGCACCGTGGTTTCACGTGACATTGCACTTTGGTTCCTCTGTCATGAACCTTAAGTCATGTCCATGAGGATGCAGCAGGCGAGGGGGGGGACCCCTGACTTCCTGAATGATGTTATTACAGGACACCTCCAAGTAAATAATACCAAAGGAAACAATGAAGCACTTTTGACTTGTGCTCCGGGAGAGAAGCGAATTCATCCCACACAGTCAGCCCACACGCAGGAAGCCGAACAGCAGCAGAAACGCGGAGTTCAGCGCTGCTGTCAGACGCCGATGCTGATAAACAGCCTAACTTCACTTGCAGGGGAAAACAAGCTTTTCGATTAAATCGTCTGAAGCGTGTCCTGATATCTAAACCAGCCCAGAACACCGGCACAATGGTAAAGCTTGTGGGTTCTGTAAATCTGCTAGATGTCTGTTATGGATGAATCCCAAATGTGTGACCTCTCAAATATGTACTTCAGCCAATATCCCCCTACCCCAGCTCATGCACCCCCACCCAATCTGATCACTATAACTGAATTAATTTCACTCCCAAACCTGCTGTAACAAGAACATCCCCCAGACCACAAGCTAGACAAACATGTCTGAGTCAGGCCCAGCCCTTCTTGATGCTGAGAACCAAGATAAGTCCTTCCACCAAGACCACGGTTGCTTGTATTACTACTACAAGCACATCCTCCTGTTAACAAAGGAGCCTTAGTCTTTGGTGTCCCTCGTGTTGTGGAGTAATCAGTGCTAAGTAGAATGAGATCCCAAAAGCACTGGGCTTCTGCTGAACCCTGTGCAAAATTTGATGCTCTCATATAACATATGACGAGGTCATGGGGGGCGTCACCTGTGCTCATTGTCGGCGTGATAGAATGTCTGGATGTCGTGTCGCGTGACGTCTTCTGAGTCATGTCCGCTCAGCAACAACATTGAGCTCCTCTGAGCCCAGAAGACCAAAATAAATAACTCAGATAATGCGGGAGCCACTCTTAGTGATAATACGCCGTGTTTCATTCATTAAAACTGAATCAGAATGCGACCTTATCCTGCACGGGGTTTAACAACAATATTTAATAAGGTGGAATTTCACGTGGTTAAAGTTGCCCTGACGAACATGGGAAATATAAAGAAAATGAATCCTGTGACTGAAAGAGTGAAGGACATCCAGAACAAAACCATGACAAAACTAAGCTAAAGCAGACTGAACTCCTGTTTTATACAAGGACATTTGGTTTTGGGAGAAGCACTGCAACGGGTGGCAGCTTGCTTTGAATGTGAATGAGGGTATTTCAGCAGCGAGTAAGATTATATCGTTTACTGACCGAAGGAGTTACTTATTGAACAAAACTGGAATCCAGCATGTGAGCACAATGATCCAATTCAGATATTCAAAAACAGACACTGCCAGAATGAGGGGATGGGGTGGGGGGTCATAAGTAGCAAGGGGACAATGTCAGAGCAATTACATTTACAGCTGACCATCAACAAGCAAGATGAATTAATGAAAGGAACAAATCAAGTGACCAAGATTATTTTGTCCGTTTAAAAGAACTAATATTTCTGAAATGGCACAGGTTTAGTGATTAAGTGAGAGGAATTGGATGTTGGGATACTATGCGTCTGGGTTTCCCCGGAGTTCGGCATCCTGGAGGCTTCTCAGAAATTGGCAGTTTGTCCAGGTTTTAGCACTATAACCCGTATGACCCAGAGTTGCAAGTCACACTGGAGTATCAACTGAAGGAAAAAGCACCAATTTTCAATGTACGGCAGCCACTCAGTATGATCACACCGTGTTTACGAGGCTCGTGCACACATTTGCTTTATAAAGTAAATGAAATGCACGGCCCTACCTGTCACACTGCTCAGTGACGTCACGTTCCGGAAGGCACTGCCACTATGACTCTTCATTTTTGTTTTCATGTGAGTGGTGAATCGTTTGCTTTTAGTTTAACAAACTTTAGCTAAGCATTCTGAAACCTTTGTTCAAAAAGACTTGTATATGTGTTGTGTCAATTGTGTGTAGATTGTATGAGAGTTAACTGGGTTGCCGCACGTCCAGGTTTTGCCAAGCGGGAACTTCCGTTTTTCAGGAACTCGTTAATAGATAAACTCATTAATAAACTCATTAATAATCCCTGGACATGTCCTCCTTTTCGTCTCACCAAATATAGTAACCATAATATTGAGCACATGGGTATTAGCATGGCGCTCTTATGTCCTGGAGATGCATCATTTTTAATGCCGTTTGAGCTGAACATCTGATGTGACTTATTATTAACCTGATCTGGAGTCAGCATTCCTCGCACTGTGTGAACTTTGTCTACTACTATCTTGGGATTCTTGACTACAGAGCTAATTAGCTGAGACTGTATATTCTTCATTTTGCTGTCTGCCTCTGACCTTGCTGAGTCCGCCGGTGTCTCTGGAGCGTTTACCGTCTCCGAAGGTGGGGGCTCCCAGACCCTGGACCCGCTTTGGCCTGTAAGCGATGACTCACGGGCAGACCCTGAAGTTCGGCTAACTCTCTCCAAGCGGCCGTAACTTTTAAAAGGTTCTTTTCAGTTCTGGTCAGCACATCATTTTCTTCAGCACACTGGAGCGAGAGGTGAGAATGAGCTGGAGGAGGTTGGATCTCACCTCCTGTGCTGTGACGTCAGGAGTACTTCAGATACGTTCAAACGGCAGTTTTTATCCATGCCAGTTGCATTTTTCCTCAAGTATATTGCTGGATATTTTTCTGGAGCAGTTCAGTTTAGGTACCAAGACTAAAAGTGCTTCTGATAGTCCTACCAGCAACCTTCAAGCCCTGAAAGCTACACTACCAGCTGCCCAAATAGCTTACAGTATGCATGTGGAGCTTTTGGTGATCGTCAGGGAGGGAAGTTTTTAGACTCTCCCTGGACTCCTAATTAACACTGAGCATAAGAAACTCCTCAAACAGCCCAGGTGCAGCTCCCTCCTTGGAGCTCAAAGCCAAATCTCTCAATGGTCTATCTACTTGAGGCACAGATTAACTCACATTTTGAGAATTCTTCCTTATTCAGTTACTAATGTCTGTTTGTTCTTTGTGGACTGTGTCAGACGGCTTTATCTGTAAAAATGTGTGAACACATGAGTACAAAATGAGTGTGTGCTATATCGATGAGAGGCTTTGGATTGGGAGGTGTCGTTTGTTTGCTCTAAGTTATGACTCGTCTCCCACGCGTCTCTCAGGCAGATTATATCGATACCCTGGAGTGACGGGGTGTTTTATTCACGTCTCTGTGTTTCTGAGAGTGTGTCCTGCATTTTCATACATTGTGGCTGTGAAGCCGTACCATGTTTCCCTGAAAGGGAGTGGAGGCCCAGTGATCGCTCGCCCACCTTGTGGTTACGGCTCCTGTCATGCCCATCACACGCTGAGAGCTATTCTCGCCGCATGACTGTTAGTTCCTGTCCCAGCACTCAGTGTCAGGCTTATGCTGACTGGCTAATAGCAATGTGCTAAAAGTGCTCTCTCTCTCTCTCTCTCTGTTGTTGTGAAACAGAAGATGAAGGTCATGAAGACTTCTGCACAGTTCTATATATTATCAACTAGGGGGTCCCCTTGGATGCAGGTCAGTTCTCATTTATCTGATCTGTAGATGCACTGAAAGATAAGAAAACCCACAGAACCAAGAGGGCTTTAGGTCTTCACCGCGTTGCTGCGTCTGGAGTTCTCCCAGGATCCGTCGATTTCCAGCAGTTGAAGTTCACTGCCGTAAGCATCTCGCGCCGCTCATCTGTCAGTGCCCCTTTTCTTGAGCTTTCCAGCAATGTACCCATTTCTTTCTCTTGTTATTTGCCTGTTGGTACTGTGTAAGATGGATGGCTAAACACAGCTGGAGTTTTTCGAGTGGTCGGGCATGCATTGCTGCCCCCTGCTGGAGGAAGGCTGCCAGTACTTGCCGATCGCTTGGCCCCACACCATTCTAGAGCGCATGCTTAGTCACGTCCTCCTGGAGCCTGATGCTAAGCTTTCTTGTCCAGGACGAAGAGCCTGGCCACACACTACTCTCTTTAAAAAACTCCCACACCACCTAAAACCTCAGATGAACAGATTATAGTTCAGAAACAGACACTGGTGCCTCAAATGAACTTGCTACAGTCACATTTTTATATAATTAGAATTAAAATGAGATGGGTTAGCACTCCATCGTGGGTTGTTCCCTGCCTTGTGCCCCGGGATAGGCTCCGGACCCACGTAGTTTCAGAAAATAGATGGATGGATGGATGGATGGATGGAATTAAAATGAAGAACTTTTAATATGACCAACTGCAGTAGGGGAGGCAGTTTCTGTAGCAAATAATACAGCAGACTGGGTCACTATGACAGCCAATCGGAAGACAGCTAAACAGGAAACAGCCAATCAGAAGACATCCAATCTGAAAGATCATTACTATTATACTGCCGACATTCTACACCCTTTATTTAAGACACGTTTTGCCATGTATTTATAATATCACAGGATTAATGTAATCTTTTTCATATTTACATTCAAGTTTAATAGTTTTCTGACAATCAATATGTAATTTTTAAACATTAGTAATGTTTAAAAAAATTCACCTCCTGAAAGGCAAAGTTTAGGAGATACACAGTACACAGTGGAGCTACTTTGTTACTGTTTGTGTCAAAGTAAATCACTGTGGAGATACACTCATATCACTGTTATAAACTGTAACACAGCAGCAGCGATTATCAGTGAGCGATAAACACATTAATGTCATGTGATTCCTCAGGCCTGTGCGCCATACAGCGGTCGGTGCCCCAGAGCCGCACACAGCCTGCAGTAGGACTGACCCAGCAGCTCCATCATACGACATCCATCTCTGCTTCAGTTGCGCAGTGACCCCAGTTTCTGCGCAGTGCCCTTGGGTGTGTGCAGACACCCTGCATCCCATCCACTGGCTTTTTCCCTCGCCGCATGTGGACCCCGTCACGCGCGCCCTGTGTGACTCCGTGGTGTGACCTCTGCACGCGCCGCCAACTGCCTGCATATTCACACGCTGACTGCTATGTGGCACCGGGTCGCGGAGCGCCCGCAGATCCGTGCGCGGCGAGGCCGTGAGGCCGACCCCGGCTGGCTGCAGCACACAGGACCCAGCAGCAGTCCCAGGTACAGCAGAACGCAGCCCCAACAGGAGCTCAGCTTCACGCAGAAGGTGGACCAGCTGCCCTGGGTGAAAGTGGTCTCCAGCACGGCCGACTCGTAGCTGTGGGGGTAAGACGAGGCGTGGATCTTACCCAAAACCTGCACTCAGAGTTCCACCAGCCTGGTATTTAAGAAGAACAATTAAGGTTAAAGGCTACTGCACACCAAGTCCATATGTTTTGTATGTGTATATCTAATCCGTCATCTGATAAATATTGTAATGCATAGAAACCTTGCCCACTGAGTCCGCTGCATTTTATTATTTTAAAATAGTGAAAATTCGCAATATGAGACAAAATAGACTCGTCAAGCAGTGAGGATGATTTTGTGGTCCAGAGGGAAAAAATGGGTCCATCTGGTCCTGAGAAGGCATCAAGAGCATGGAGAATTTAGGCATGGAAAATCGATACAAGCTCGGGTCATATTTATTTTTAAACATGCAACATTTTCAGTCGAAAAATACAGACTTGGTATGCAATGTCCTTAAGTGTGCTGCTCTCGTATCAGACAGCAGATCTTTTCATAGGGATCTTCAGTCCATGTCTGCAACCACTGCACTCCTGCTGCATCAACTTACTAACAGGTCTCTACATCCATCCACATGTCGTCAAGACATCCAGTACAACATCAAAGTCGGAGGTGGGTAGTTCAGGTCCAGAGAGTAAAAGTCTTAATCTGGCCCTTTTACTCTCTGGACCTGAAGTGTCCACCTCTGGTCACAGTGAACTTGGAACCAGCCAGGGACACCATGGATGGGAAGCCAATCCATCACAAAGCACACATTCACATACAATAATCACACATCGCGGGCAATTTAGAGACCCTTCAGAATGCATGGTTTCTGACTGCAGGAGAAAATGTACATGAACATACAGAGAACATTACAGACACAGCCAGGGGCACCATTAATATACAGTCAACAGAAAATAATTTTTGGGCTGTATCCTTACTGTACATACCACCTAAATCCCATAAAAATTGGCAGGATAACCCTTCAAACCCTGAGTCAATAAAAGAACCTTGAATTATCCAGGTTTTCGCTTGAGTGCCGGGCCTCACAGCCTGAGGGACATACCTACCTGAACCAGTTGGTGAGGGTCATCATCACATAGAGAGATGCCAGGAAGAACACGAAGTGGAAAAAGAAGTAGCTGTAGGTGACCCGTTGGTTCTCGTTGTGAATGACCCTCTGGCTTCCATGAAAACCTTCATCCACCTCAAACACCACAGCTGCAGGGCAGTGAGAGAGCGGCCCTTTAGGGTGGGACATAGCGGTGGAATGCCGTAGACAGACAATAAAACAAACCTAAAGTCATCGAGCAAGCAATTAGAAATGTCTTCAAATGCATGTTCTTACCTGGTTCCTGAGCCACTTGTTCTTTAAGGTAGCAGAAACAGCAAGTGGCCTTCTATAAAGGGCGGAGGATTTATGACATTAGGAGGACATCCCCATGGCCTACAGGCGGAATGACAGTGACCACTTACCGAGGGTGTTTACCTTGAACTCGTAACGATAAACTTTGATCATCCAGAAAGGCCCGAACATCTCAGCCAGGTAGGAGGCCTCGTTGCTGAATGGATGACGGGGGTAAAATTGGTTTCATGGGACACATCAGCCTTTGAGTTAGACTAGCCCTGCTTCACTGTGTGTTGGGGGACCCACCAGGCAAACAGCACACAGCAGTACATGATAGCCGCCCCAATAATGGCGACAGCATTGCCCTCCTTCTGGATGCCATCTTCGTTCACGTTGGGGTGACACACGGTGATATTTGCACCCTCGTACACCACTACAGACACAGAATACAAATACAGCTCAACCGGTTCTTGCTCTCTCAAATGCTAGCAGTCGACAGGAAGGAGGGAAGCCTGCCGGGAGTGAATATCTTCCCAGGTCATGGTACCTGTGTCTGGGGGGCGGCTGGAGAGTGCTGAGAAGGTCAGGTACATGACGTAGCAGCTGATGATGGACGCCTGCAGCAGGCCGGAGCGAGGCTGCCCTGGTGATACCAGAGATGGGGGCAGGTCAGCAGGCGAGGGGGTGCAATGGGATTGAGGGTCTGTGATAGTGAATGACTCTGAGGCGTAGAAACAGTGGAACGGGGGAACACTGTGGGATTAAATGAACCCCATTAGCACATGTAGCCCTCAGAAGGACCTCAGGAATAGAAGGTTAGGATGTTTGAGTGGCTTGGATATGGAATGGAATTGTTAACTGTGGAGAGTAAATGGATGTAATGTGGAGCTCCTAGTCCCGTCCACCCAAACGAATCAGCCGTCCCCATAAGTCATTATGGCTGAATGTATGTAAATGCATAAACAGCTTTTAATGCCTTTGTAGAAACCATATGCCGTAAATTACAGAAAACAACTCCAGGGGCATGAACACAAAATAAATATGAGTTATCACAAGTGTCTACATAACACCACAATGTTTTTCAGCTTTTCATGTTTGATTTTAGAGCGGCTGCAAATTCTTCATTTCTGCAAAACGAGAGTCCTTGGGAAGCCCATTGGCGTGTGTGTGTAGAGACAGCAGGGGGCGCTCACTCCTCTGTACGCAGGGCGTGACGGCGAGGAAGGACATGAGGCTGCAGAGGCCCAGGTTGGTCCACAGCAGGGCCTTGTTGAGATAGCAGGCGGCCGGGTGCGTGTAGTACTGGTACATGAAGTTGAAGGCGGAGGCAGCAACAGCGTAGAAGAGCAGGGTGGCCAGCATGATGGCTGCATACCAGCACTTGTTCTTGGCAGCACCTGTTAACCTGGGAGGGGGGCAGCAGGTGACACGTTGACTGTGAGCATCTCGCAATGCAGGCATAGGAACAGAGACCCTTAATATTATCAGGGTTCTGCTCATATATACACACACATACATGAATGTATTGTTTATTTTACCTATGCCTTCCCACAAACCCACAAGCTAGTCCCCACCTCATGAACACCCCTCCCAAACTAGCCGAGCCCAAGCGCCTGTACCCGCAGCTGTGCCCTTAAACCCCTCACCAGTTCTTATTCCAGGTGTGAGCGAAAGCTGTGATGAGGACGAGCTGGATCAGGATGAAGGCCAACCCCCCCACCACTCCAATGTAGTGCCAAGCTGGGCGGGGGAACAAGAACGGAGAGAGTTCTGAGAGGTAGATTGAGAAGCGCCGGGCACCAGGCTCCACCTCAGCATCATTACATTCCACGTTCTAACACTCTAGAACCTTACATGGAGTGACCCATTGCGCACAACAGCTATCATTCATTTAATAGCGAGAGCTGCATCTGTATAGCAGAACCTCTATGAGACAGAACCACAAATGACTATCAAAAGAAACCAAAATAAGCTTATGAGCACTTACCCTTCGCCAACATTTAAAAACATTTTTTAAAGCAACCTCAAACTTTTCTCGGAAATCCCAAGCAATTCCCCATTTTCCTTCAACCCATCTTCAAGTCCACAATTAGCTGACTCAGACGTGCCGAAGCCAGAAGTATAACGATTATGTATGTAGAGCCTCAAGGACTGGCCTGCTGTCCCACGAAGGTTAGGCTTTCGTTAATGAAGGATACCGGCACGGTCTGACTTTAATTATTGTAAAGATGTTCTTCAGTGGCTGATAAGCTTTAGCATTTGAAAAAAACTGCTGAAAATATTAAAAGAGATTCAGCTCAATGAATCTGTCGAGTTCCTTTCATGCCTTAAGAAATTCTCCTCTTTATAAGCTTCAAACTAAAAAGACAGGCTTATTGGTTTGGAATTAGGAACAGAGGTGTGGATCTGGGCATTGCTGTGATGTATGTCTTGTGTGCATGTGCGTGCGCATGTGGGTTATGTATATATTACATTGTCGGAACCAAATGTCCTCACAATGTGATTAATAGCTGTTGTTTTGACATTGTGGGGACCACATTTTTTCAGTCCCCAAAAGGGGAGACTCAGTTTTATAAACTGACAGCAATCACCCATCCATGCAAATGCTCATCTTATTCAGAGTTGGGGGGGCAGAGTCTATGGGGAGAAGGCAGGGGTCAATCCAGGATGGGGCACCAACCCAACACACACTCACACGCACTCACACACCATCCACTCGCACACCAGTCACTCTCACGCCAGTGCCTCACACATGCACACCTACGGGCAATATGGTAACTCTGATAAATCTCAGCATGCTTTGGGACTGTGGGGGGAAACTTGCCCACCTAGAGGAAACTCCACAATCACACGGGAAAGACATGCAAACTCAACACACATGGAGCCATGGCAGGGGCTAAACACCAGGCCCTAGAAGTGTGAGGTGACAGTGCAAACCACTTCACCACCACGCCACCATTTGACAGCACTCGAATGCAAAAAGTCCTTATGGTTAAGGTCAGGGCTGGGTAGGGTTGTCATTGCTGGGATTAAGGTTTTTCCCATAAAAACGAATGTATGGTCCCCACAAAGATATGAATACAAACGTGTGTGTGTGTGTCACTCACCATGCAAGAATAAGTCTGTTGGGATGAAGAAGGCAGCAGTGCACATAGCCACAAGGATGAAGAACTTCAAAAGCCAGAAGCTGTAGTTGGGGCAAGATTGGGGAAGGCGATGGAAATGAGGGTCAAACTCAGTGAGGAATAAGACCCAGTTCTGACAAGACGAGGGATGGGGGGCGGATCAGCTGAGAACAACGTGCTGCATTTTGACAGAATAACCTCCAGCCCCACCCATCGGAGCACAAACAAAAGCTTCAAGAAGGATAATGAGGTTGTCCCAGTAACTGCTCCTAAGTCCTTAATCTCTCAGCCTTCAAAGCCAAGTGACTGACATGAACATGCCGAGGTGTGGGGTGCTACTCAGGAATGCATTTTCCCTGTCAGGCGAACACTTTTCGCTTGACTTTTCCCGGTGTGCTTAAAGTCTCCGTTACTTACTAATGTTCTCTTCACACGTCTGTAAGTAACTTTTAGATGAATGTCAGACAAAAAAAATCCAGAATTCAAGGAGAACTGCACAGCAATAATAATAATAACAACAATAATAATGATACATTTTATTTAAAGGTGCCTTTCCAGTACTCAAGGACACCGTACATTAAGAAGCGAGATACAAAGAAAAGAAAGACCAGACACGATAAAAACAGCAGGTTAAGTTAGGGACTAGGTGAAAGCAAATCACAGGGTGAAAGCAACCTGAAACAGATGGGCTTTGAGCACCGTGTAATGAACTTCTGGGATCTGTGGACACTGTTGAGTTTAGTTTGATATTAGAGCTGAAGCAGAAGGTCAGGTGGACATAGGAAACGATGCTGTTTGTCATCCTCAGTCAATAGAAATGTGACTATAGAAGCTGTGCAACGTTGCCCATTGCTAAATGGACTGGGAGCCGGCGACGGTACTGACCCGTTCTGGATGAGGGCACGGTAGTTTTGGCTGGACCTAACGTCGATGAGGAAGAGCGCCATGACGAGATGGAAGCAGGCAGTTCCGAAGCAGACCCTGTATACTGCTGAGTATCCCACCAGAATCTGACAGTCCTCACCCCCGTGGGCACGGCCGCACAGCAGGGTGAAAAAAGGCACCTGTAACACACACACACACACACAACCCTTACTTACTGCTGCATATTCAGGTTCCAGTATATGTCTCCCATTTTATCTTTTATTACAGCAAAGACAGTTTGCACAAGGGACGTTAGCTATGTGTGACTCCTTGGGCTGCACCACTCTGTGTGGAAGGTCGCTGTGATGAAACAGTTGCACATTGGTGGCCCTTGAGCAAGGCCTTTAATCCCCCTGCTGTCTGGGTGCTGCATGCCTCCTTCCCCATGGAGATTATTAGTGTTGCTATTCTCTAGCCTAAGCAAGTATCGCCAGCAGACAGAGCCAGGACACAGTAAATGAATGAGAATACTTCAGTTCAAACATGCTGCATGCTACACGAATTAAGCCATTTATTCTAAAGTAAGAAAAACACTGTTTATCTCTGCTTGCCGTTGTGTTCCAAGGGCGTGTCTCCCATATCGAGCCTTAGTGCCACCTGTGATTGAGGGAATGGATCTGTCGCAGGAGAGGAATAAGTTGGATCATTACTGAAGGTGACTCGCCGTAATGAATGAGACATTTTTAATATTCACATATGCGGCCAGCAATGGGACAGTAATGACGACAAGTTGTGGGCTGATATTCAGATGAAGAGCTTGAGACGAGAAGCCAAGCGAGATCTTAGATACAGGCAACTCTGTATGCCAGTATTGCATGTTCAGTGAGGGGATTTAATCCGAGACACAATGGTGCACTCAACCAGTCGATCATGATCGTCAAGATGATCTCACAGATGTTTGTAGTCAATTGTGATAATCCCACCAGAAAAGACCAAGGGGGACACCCCCAGTCTCAAATGTAACCTCCAGTATTTGGTAGCCCCCCCAGATGTACAACACTGTAAAAAAATCTTAGGCAGTCAAAGAAAATGTTTTAAGCTATTTACCTGGGTTGTAGGTGTATTTGTGCTCAGAACAAAAAACACAATTGAACAGAACATGTATAAATTTACAGTAACACCATAAAACCTAACAAGAATTTTTTCTGTTCTCCAGAAAGTCAATGACATCTTGTTGGATGGCTAGATGAACACCACACCACTTCAGCTCCCAAACCTCTCCTCAGGGGTACCTCAGCCATGCCATGTCTTTATTAAATTTCATTACAGCTCACTAAATTAACTTAATTAGTTAAATAACTTAAGGAGGTATTGATTAACTAAACTGGGTTTGGGTAGTGATCAAGTGAAAAAATACAGGCACGTTTCGCACAGTTGCTGCAAATACTGGGGTGGTTTTGAAATGGCCAAGCTGACACACTCTGACAGACTAATATCATAGTTTTGCACCAACATGAAGATCATTTAAATATAATTGTCTTTGACTGCCTAAGATTTTTGCACAGTGCTATTGCTCTAACTGTGAAGACGGTTGGAGACCACTGTACTCAAATCACTTTCCTTCCCTTTTCACTGAATCTGCTGCTACCTGCTGCTGCTGACTGTTTCACTTAAGCCACCTCTTGAACCTAAAAACAGGAACTCACATTCTGGCTCACTGCCTCTGAGACGGTCTTGGAGAACATGAGGCAGGAGACGGTGCAGGCCAGGATGTGGAACAGGGTGTACATGAGGCGTGTGCTGGTGGAGGACTTGATGGGGGGACAGCAGGAACAGCACAGAGAGCAGGGGGCCGGTCCACAGCAGCAACATACCTGAAGAGCAGACAGAGGGTCGAGGCTCAAACCCACAGACCATGGAACCTGGGGTCCACTCGGACCCCTGCCCAGGTATCTTCCGGAACATTAAGAATGCAGTGATGACCAATCATGAACAAATCACCTACATATAATTTAAGGCAAATAAAACTTTATTAGTAAAAACTTGAATTATATACATCTTAGATTAAAACCAAAAATGTGATATTTTTTTAGGCAAGTTGATTGATTACTCACTGAGTGATGCAATCTCATAGCTACCAGTCAATTGTAATTTTAGACTGTATTTAACGTAACGTAATCTCCGGCATCAGTTAAATCCCAGCATGCTACCTGAAGCAAAATAGTGTTTTGTGAGGTGAGCAGGTATTCATAATTTACAGTAATAATGAAGAAGCAGATAGTTATATCTGCATTTTGTTTTAAATCAAACACACAAGTAGAGATGATTTTAGCTGTCTGGAGTTAAACTAGAAGGAATATGATGGGTAAGCATGAAGAAAAGGAGCTCAATCCATTAGTATGTAGCTTTGTATGACTTCTGGAAATTCTGCAATCAGATGCTAGTTTATATTTATATTTAAATGTATCACTTTGCAGGATCTGCTCTGCATCTGCCTTCCACGGCCCGTGAGCATAACTAAACTTGACCAGAAATCTGTATGGTCATCTTTTACACCTGTAGAAGCGAGTGATTTTAGGGGAGGAGTCTGCATGTATAAACATACATGTAAGCCACTCAGTTTCTGGGCAGCTGAGCTAAATCTAAAAACCACAGGACGCAAACCTTCAGTCGAGACATTAGCCAGATCAGTATTGGTCCATGCAAAGCAAGTCTCGGACTGCACCTGTCTCTCACCTGGTAGGCCACCATGTGGAGCATGTAGTTGTAAACACCACTGCGCTGGTGCACCAGAGAGGAGGACATCGTCATCCACAGGAACAGTCGTTTGTGACCCCCCTCCACCCCCCTTAGGTAAGGTGTGAGCAGGTGGGTGGCAGACCTCAGTGAAAGCTCACAAATAATCACCAAATGAAAGGGGCATCAGTCAGCATCTCTGATCCAGATCCAAAATATGGTTCCTCAGATTATCCATAAATGATCTTGTCCAGCAGATTTTGGAAGATAGCTGGATTGTGAGGACGTCATACCCGTCTTCCCCTCTCTGGCAGATTAACAGCCTTCGCAGGAAAACTGGACTTCAGGTATCACTCGCTCCGTGCATCCGGGATGACCGAACGAACACAAACCTGGCCTCCCTGCCCCACCCATTCTCCTCCCCCAAGGAAGATTAGCCAGCTATGGCCTGAGCATCATGTCTGCCCATCTGTCCCCCAAAGCCCCTCCCCCACAAGCACTGCTACCTTATTGGCAGATACAAAATCTCAGTGAGTCTTGATAAAGTTTTAGTACCACTTTGGTAAAAACAACATAACTGCCAATTAGGAGATTCTGCACAGTATTGGTCAAAAGAGGAGCCCCACTGTTTGTCAACAATAGGCCTAATTTCAGCCTCTGCATCCAAAAATCACAGCAAGAACTCCTTACTATAACTTATTTTCCAGTGACCATGTAGAGTGTCTGATTATTTTGTTTATATGTGCCCCAAGGTGTTATGGACAGAGGTGTCCTGTTGCGTGACCACACTGCACTAACTAGGGACTGTGCAGGACACCGGATTAAATATGGGTCAGTGTACAGGGAAGCCAGTAGGATAATCCCATTTTTTTCTCCTCGGTCTTTTCCTGGATGACCCATGTTCCAGTGTGACGCACTAATCCATCTAGTAGATGTAAGGGTGTGGGCATGCCTTGCTCACACATTCACCCAGAGCTGGACATATGCTGACCAAGAATGTGCAAACACGCACCTATTTTCTCAAGGCTTCTCCGCTGCTCCCTCTCACTGTTTCATACAGCTTGACCCCGAAGCACTAGACTCTGTTGTTCACTTGCTGGGTTTGTCGTCAATGAGTTTAAACATTTGTGATGCTAAACTCAGGACTTAGCTACTGTGTGATCCTGACTCTCAAGTTCTAAAAGCCAATTAACAGATATCAATTATTGAATTATTCAAGTAAATTTTATTAATCATTAATATTTTTAAACTTGTACATCACTTTAGACTAATGAAATAAATGTAAATACCACCACAGTTTAATAATCCACAGTTTTGCAGGCTTTAGTAGCATATTTCATACTTTCCTACCACCTGTTGTATAAGCCTAAGGCCTCAAATTAGGGTTAGGGTTAGCAAAATGAGGCTAGGGTTAGGGTTAGAAAAAGTATGGCATTTCCAGACATCAATATGTGTTTTTATGACAGTTCTCCTCCC
>JAODJX010000020.1:15888311-15904180 GCA_026776945.1 Isichthys henryi | reverse complement strand
CATAAGGACATGGATGAGCGAGTCTGGTGTGGAGGAACTTGACTGGCCTGCACAGAGCCCTGACCTCAATCCGACAGTACACCTTTGGGATGGATCAGTGCGGAGACTGCGAGCCAGGCCTTCTCGTCCAACATCAGTGCCTGACCTCACAAATGCTCAACTGGAAGAATAGTCAAAAATTCCCCTAAACACACTCCTAAACCTTGTTAACAGCCTTCCCAGAAGAGTTGAAGCTGTTATAACTGCAAAGGGTGGGCCAACTCCATATTAAAGCCTATGTATTAAGAATGGGATGTCATTAAAGTTCATGTGCGTAGAAAGGCAGGTGTCCTTATTCTGAGTGGCGCTGCAGGCTAAGCTTCTGTGTCTGTGATCAGAAGGTTGCTGGTTCGAGCCCAGCCTTAGCCACAGAGGTAGGTGCTATGTGTGTAAATCCTTTACTTGGCAAGATAGGGGGAAAAAAGACATATATACGAAAAACAGCATGCAAGGAGATATGGCGAGTGGCACTGCAGACTAAGCCTCTGTGTCTGTGATCAGAAGGTTGCTGGTTCGAGCCCAACCTTGGCCAAAGAAGTAGGTGCTATGTGTGTAAATTCTTTATTTGCCAAGTTAGGGAAGAAAGAGATATATATACGAAAAACAACATACAAATGGGTGTGGTGAGTGGCGCTGCAGGCTAAGCCTCTGTATCTGTGATCAGAAGGTTGCTGGTTCGAGCCCAGCCTCGGCGGAGTAGTCACAGTGCTGAGATGGAGGAGGAGCCTAAGAGATGGAGGAGCACTGACAGAGGTGGAGGAGGTGCCACTGAGAGACAAGGTCCATAAGGACATGGATGAGCGAGCCCAAGAGATGGAGGGGGAGCCTCAGAGAGACAGGTGTGAGAATCTTCTTTGAATTTTTTTTTTTTTTAATAAAGGGGTGGTGATTGGCCACTCAATCTCTCTTATTCTCTCTCTCCTCCACACCACAGGGTCAGCCAGCGCATCCAAGGACCCAACCTGTAACCATCCTGCTGAGGGCGGGCTTGAACCGCCAACCTCAACTCTCTGACCACAAGCACAGCGACTTAGCCCACTGAGCCACTCACCAGTCCCACTCAGGACTGATCTTTTCGTAATTTTGACTCTCAAAGACGTACGGGGAAAATAAAAGATGCTACTCTGCTGAGGTTCGAACCGGGGACCTCCTGCATCGCAAGCATTGCCGCTCTGTGCGTCGCCCCACCCTCCATCCTCTGATCCACCCACCCTTAAGGCTTCATTATAATGATCTGCCGGGTAACACGACGGAAATAAAAGATGCTACACTGCTAAGGTTCGAACCAGGGACCTCCTGCATCGCAAGCATGTCCGCTCTGTGCGTCGCCCCACCCTCCATCCTCTAATCCCCCAGTCCTTAAGGCTTCATTATAATGATCTGCCGGGTAATGCGATGGAAATAAAAGGTGTTACTTTGCTGAGGTTTGAAGCAGAGACCTCCTGATTACAGGAACGGTCGCTCTGTGTGTCATAACACCTTCCATCCTTTAACCAACCAACCCTTAAGGGTTCAAGATGATCTGCCAGGTGATGCAATGGAAATAAAAGCTATCTCACCGCTGAGCCTCGAACTGGGGGCCGCCTGATTGCAGGCACAGTCACTCTGTGTGGTGTGCCACCCTCCATCCTCTGACCAACACACCCTTAAGGCTTCATTATAATGATCTGCCGGTTGACGTGACGGCAATAAAAGATACTACTCTGTGAGGCTTGATCCGGGGAAATTTTGCTGACTTTTGGTCTGTGGATCGATGTCAGATCATATAGAAGCGTGACGGTGCTGAGTATGAAGTTAAACGTCGTATTAAATTATACAACGACAGAAGAAAATTTTCAGCAGAATGGATTCAACAAAGCATCACAAATATCTTTCAACTAAATCAGTCTCTTCTTGCGACTGAAAGCAACTGTATTTGCACAGACGAGCATTATAGAAAAGCATTACTGTAGTGTTTTAATGGAAAACGTCACCGTCACATTTGTGACGAATTACAGGAGGTTGTGAATGATAACTTAAGGCTGGAATGTATAAAGGCATAATAAACAACTACTTTGAGTTTTTTCAGTCGGTTTAGGGCAAGAAAATGAATTTACAGCGAGCGTTCGCTTCCGCTGCACTGGAGAAGCGACTTTGCCTTTAAATGGAGCGATGACGTCAGGGGAGGCAATCCGTGGCAGGGGGGCAGTTTAGGGCACAAAACCGGTCCACAGATAAGCAAGCTGGAGATCCCGCGGATCGTGGCCGAGCGCAGTTTGAAGGAGCACATGGGCAACGTGGTGGAGGCGCTGATAGCCCTTATGAACTGAGACGGGCGGCCGGACAATCCGGCGTGCACGGACCTCACTTAAAGCTGGATGCGACTCGTGGGCCAAGTAGTTTTAGGACTGCAAATAAAGCATTTTGGGATTTTTTTTTCTCCTTTTCCTCATTGAAGAAAAATGATTCCTTACCTGTTGGACACTTCATATTAAAGGTTACTGCCTCCCAACCCTAATGTACAAAAGACAGGCTACAACTGGAATTACTCGATTTAATCAGTCTATAAAAGCTGTGAACACCACAGACCATGGTTAACAATACAAGAATTAAGTTATTTACACAATTTCAGAAAGAAATGAGAAAACGGAATAAAACTCTATGCCTAGAAAAAAGCAATGCCTTTATGTTTTACTTACACAGAAAACTGACAGATTAAACTGATAATGTACGTAGACTGAGAAATGGCATTCACTGGGAAAAAAGTGAGCACCCATGCTATCCGCATATCAGGAAAACAGAACATATCCAAAATAATCACTTAGGACAAATGCGTGTCTGTGTGTGTATCCATGAGCTCCCAGTGTGCTATGAACAGAGGGTCCTGTCTGACACACAGCTGTTCTGTGGTGGGTGGTCTAGGGCGAGCATCAGTCTGGGTCTATCAGTTGAATGTACATCTTCCACAACCCCACTCGTTTGCCCCATAGGGGATAAGTTCAGGTCTTCCTCTTCTGTACAGTGGGACGCTCAAACACATCTCTCACACCCCCCGCTTTCTGTTTAAAGAACTTGCTGTTCTGGGCACTCTCCTGAGCCCACGGGGAGTCAAAGGAGGTGGTGTCCTGGTCCACCAAGTGCGTGTACTTAGTGCGTCCGGAGCGTCCAAAGTTTTTGACCTGGAATTCACAATAGGAGAAGACATAGTTAATTGTAAAAGGCCAGTCTTTTGCAGGCATTAATTCAATACGTTATACAATGCAACTTAAAAGGACGCGCAGCAGCGAATCCTGCCCTGACCTGCATGACTTTGGGAAGGATCGTCTTGTTGAAATGGTCCTCCAAGGTGGGGGCACTGAAGTCTCTCTTGAATACTTCCTGCTCTTCGTCCTGCATGGGAGGTGGGAGTGTAGGGTTGAAAAATGTTAAACCAGAAAGAACTCCCTTCTGCGCATATATCATACAGTTCTCCACGTCTGCTCACCATGAAGAAGGCTCCTCTGTGGTAATACTTCTGGAGGAACTTGTATTTCCCTTTAATGGCCTTGTTGGTAACCTGTCTGCCACTGTTCCGGAGCTCAGCCCTGCGCTCCTCGTCTGTGAGGTTGTGGAACCTGTCAATTTCAGTCTTTTCCTTCTCCATGCTGTGCAACAACACAGTACAAAGAGTCAGGACCAATTCAGTAGGAAGACCCAGCTCAGCTAATTTATGCCTTTTGGTAGAATTAATGAAAAATAACAGTAAGAACTTTAAAAAAATAAAAATACTCACGCTT
Organism: Isichthys henryi; assembly: GCA_026776945.1. Lineage (NCBI taxonomy): Eukaryota > Metazoa > Chordata > Actinopteri > Osteoglossiformes > Mormyridae > Isichthys > Isichthys henryi. Next base: position 15,900,386 of record JAODJX010000020.1, on the reverse strand, counting down.
CTCGCGATTCACGGTCCCGCTTGATGCGCTTGAGCTCACGGACCTTCCAGGCCTCGTACTCCTCCTCCTCGTTCTCTCCATCCGTGTCCAACGCTTCCAGGGCGGCCAGCGTGCGTCGATTCTCCTCAAACTCTTTCTTTGCCTCCTCCTCTACGATCTTGAGGGTGTAGCGCCTTCGTTCCTCCGCCTGTCTCTTGGCTTCGGCCTCCAGCTCCTTCTGCCTCAGCTCCTCTGCCTCGCGCTCAGCCACAGTCACCCTGTCCTTCCTGGAAGAAATGGGCAAATAACAGGCTTTAAAAAAAAATATGAGAATTAAGCAGGTGAATGAATCGTTGACATTACAACAAGACTTACAGAACGCTTAGTTATCTGTAAATAATGGGAAAGGATGCTCTTGCCATGAGAAAGAGCCTCTTACTTGCGGATGAAGACGGGTTTGAGCCGTGGTTCTGTCTCATCTTCGCTGTCTGTGTATTCCTCATACTCTGACTCCGACTCTGACTCCTCCCCAGATTTGCCCTCTTCTTCCACCTCCATGATCTCCATTTCTTCATTCTTGCGCTCATGAGCTCGCTGACGCATCATCGCCCTACGCCTCTCGATTTCCTGTGCAACAGCACCAAAGACCCAGCTGGCTATAATGTCCCAGTCCCCCAAATTGCTAAGAAAAGAGTGAAACAACCGCCACCCCCTTTACCTCATCATCGACTTCCTCTTCCTCCTCCTCGTCTTCCTCGCTGCTCTCGTCACGTTCAGGCTGCCATGTTCCTTCGTCTGACTCCTCACTGGCCTCTGCCATCAGCTCTGGCTCGGCAATCTGTCTATGTCGTGCCAACCTGGGGGGGGGAGAGGAAACCCACTCAACATGTTCAGGATACTCACGGCATCCCAGGGTTCACAGACGCACGAGGGAAGAGGCCAGGATCAACTGGTACCTTTCCTCCACATCCTCGGAGACACGGTTCATCAGACGCTTCAGCCGAGGGTCGGACACCTCTTCTTCCTCCAGCTCCACCTCAGGTTCTGCCTCCTTGCCCTTCTTCACAAACTGGAAATCCTCCTCTTCCTCGTCCGAGGATTCCATAGGGGCGTAATCGGGCCGCTTACCTGATACGTAGCGCTTCACCTTCACCTTCTCCATAGAGATCTCACCTGTAGAGTGATGGCATTGAAAATATGCCGTCTGTTAAACTGTCTCACCATTGCTGTGAACTGATACTTAGCACTCGAATGCCATCAAAACGGCAACTTTTCACGTTAACGATTAACTGTGCTAAAGTTATCAGATTAAGTGACTAAAATTGTGTCACACGTGTCGGTGTATAATATTTTTTTGGAAACTGGAGATACTGCATGTCAGTCGATTTAAACTATGAACGGACATCAGAGCCGACATGTTTCAGAAAAGCTCTGCGTGAGCTTGCGGTCTTGGCTGTCTGTTGCCGTGGCCTCTCCTTACCTTTCTCATTTCGCACCGGCACGGCTCCAGCCGTCGACTGGATCGGCGGCTGCTTCATGTTGAGAGCGTTCTGTCCCGACATGATGGATCAGGTATGCGAATACACAGTATTATACTTATTATTTTCTTTATCCAAAGACACTCTTTCCCTGCGCCTTCTCCTCTTGGGAACAGGAAGTGAACGTTAGCAACCGGATGTTGATGCTATCCGACCACCGCAGCTAACGTGATCACAAAGGTTCCGAGGATCGACTTCCGGTTTTGGCGAGGGAGCTGCATCTATCCCTAGTGAAAGGTTGCTGTTCAAGTTTATAGTAAAAATAAGAAACACTGCTTATTAAAATGTAAAGCCATAAATAAAAATTAACCTTAAATGCAATTTTTATATGTAAATTGTGCTCAAGTTATGCTTAGTAGTTCCTTTACAGTCATCATTGTAAAGATGTTAAATATATGAAGATATAGCATTATGAAACGTGCAGAAATTCTTAATTCTAGTTATCTCCTGGTTACATGGTAACTATTGCACCTAAAGGGTTCTCCTTGTATATACAAAAAAGTAAGTGTCCTCGCAACGTTATAACAAGGCGCATGCGCGGTTTTAACAGTAACCCTTTATTTCCAAACTGTGACGTTGTGGCTGTCCGAACCAATAGGAAACGCGCTTACGCTCAGACTCAGGATTTGAATTCGATCGAAACTGTCAGTGGGAGAGCGAGAGGTGCGGCGAGGTTCTTCTGATTAAAAAATACACTCATATATATTTATCGCTGGACAAAGAACTGCGAAAGGTTCTTTGGAACGTTGGTACCATGAGAAAGAGGTAAGTGTGATGTGGCCAGTTTTCCTTCTATGAAACTGTTAACTCGGCTGTTCAGTGCGGCGCTGCCTCTGGTTCCTGCTCTTTTTGCGGTTCTGCTTCGTCACAGATTTGTCTTTGTATGACTAGCAGTTTATATCCTCATAACGCTGTGCTTGTAACTACTAAACTAGATAATCCCGGTTAAATCAAGCAGCCGATTATTATCCGAGAACCGCGCCAGGCTCCTTACTCAGGGCTGCCGCATAGAAACAGGTGTCTGCCAGTTTGCCCAAGACTTGTAACGTTACCTTAACTTTACTAGAATATAATCCACCCAACCTGTCGAGACGTATTTAACAGTCACACTACACCTGCTTGCTCGGTGGTTTGTTTTATTGACGCAGGCTGACTCCTTTAGTCGCTTAGCCTTTTGAGATGAACCGTATGCTGAACCCAAAACGCAACGCTAGGTCGTTCCCGTGACGGTACTTATCTATGTTTCAAAGCAGCCAGCTCCCCGGGTGTGTCCCCATTCAGGGTGGCTAAAGGACGATCATGGTACTGGGAATCGTCCTTTCTTAATACGGACAAGGTTTGTTTCTCATACTGGCTCACTGAGTGTAGTTGGGGTGTCAGTCGAGAATAGGTGTGGCTAGTTCTGCTTCTGAGCAGAATTAATGGAGCCTGGCTGCTTGTATCAGGGGTGTGGTGTCCTAACGTCTGCAAAGTGCTCATTTAGGTTGTCCTCTTTTGACAGTGAGGTCCTTGCCGCTGAATCTGTGGCATGCCTAAATAAAGCCCTGTGCCGCTTGAAAGACATCTGGGAGGAAATCGGGATCCCAGAGGACCAGCGGCTACAAAGGACAGAGGTGGTGAAGAAGCATGTCAGAGTGAGTTCTTATGCGGAACATGGTTTAATGGTTTAGGATTGTGCCTCCCTGCCTTTATATCTGTGCTGTGTGGGACTCTGGCTGCAGGGTTTGCTGGACATGATGATCTCCGAAGAAGAGAACCTGAAACAGCGATTGATGAACAGCATTGCAACGTGTCGGAAGGAGCTGGACGACTTGTGCAAGGAGCTGCAGCTGTCGCCATTCGAGGTGAGCCGGGGTCCTGAGGCCTCTGGCTTCCATGTGGGCGGCCTGGTGTCTTGTGTTTAAGAGCACACTTATGGTGGCAGTTCATAGGTCCAGGGAGGTTCCCAGTGCCACACTTTACACAGCTTTATTCCAACATAGATGTTTCACTTCACTGCTATATTCGCATCAGAATGGTCCTGTTTCTTCTTAAACGTTTGACTAAAGTATCAGCTGAATAATCGCATGTTAATAAGAGACCTAAGCATGTGACTAAAGGATCAGCAGTTTTTAAATCCCCGGAGAGCGAATTGTTATGCTCAGGTAAACCTGTAAGGTGTTTGGCTTGGTAGGACGAGGATGGAAGCACCATGCTTCAGCTGGAGAAGGACATCCGCACCCGCTTGGAGGTGATGTTAAAGCAGAAGAACCAGCGCATGCAAGAGCTGAAAGGCCTTCAGGACCAGGAGCGTGACCTGTGCGATGTCCTGTGCACGAGTGCCTACAGCATCGACCCCGCATGCGTGCCCACCCTGGAGCAGCTGGAGGCCTACCGACAACACATCGCCGGCCTCGTTGCGGAGAAGGTCCTGCTCTGCTCCCGCCTACGACCATTTGTTTTTTTAAAAAGTGTATATGAATATATGTATTACTGTTTGATAAAGCTTTACAGTGGGGAATATATGTGATCTGAATGATTTTTAATGGTCTAGGATTGTGCCAAATGTGGAAGTTCTGTGATTTTTTTCACTCGCTGCAGTGTCCTGAGTTTACAAAGCATGGTGCTATAAACAAAAAAGATCCAGTGGGAAAAGTCTTGATGATGACAGTCTCAGGGAAATAGTCAGACAAGTTTCCAACGTCTTGTTAAGTCCATTCAGGCTGTTCTGTGGGTGAAGGGGGTCCTACCTCGTTTTAGGCAGGAGTAAGTGATAGACTAGCCAGAGAGTGTATGTGTACTGCGTATTGTGTGTACAGGTGTGGAATGGTGTTTGCCACTTTGTGAAAACCAAATGTCTCCACCGTGTGTTAAAACCAATAATCTTCAGCTAGAGGGGTCTTTTTTCAGCTCCCCACAATATAAACCTCAATTATATAAGAATCTGAATGCAATCAAAAAACTAAAGTAGCCAAAAGTCTTGAGTTTAGTCTGGTTACTTATGGTTAGATTTAGGGCTGGGTAGGGATTAAGGTTATCATAGTTAGGATTATGGTTATGGCCATAGAAATGAATGGAGAGTCCCCACAGTGATAGGTGTGAATGAACTCTGTGTGTTTTCAATCCATAAACCATAGAGCTAGTTTATTTAGACTTATGCTGAGACTCTGACTGTGCAGATGATAGATTTTGCAGCTATACTAATAATGTTTGTGTAATCTGCAGGAGCGGAGGCATGCAGAGTTTGTTGACATCAAGAAGCAGATCATACTGTGCATGGAGGACCTGGAGCAGGTGCCCGATACCAGCTTCGAGAGGGACGTCGTCTACGAAGAAGAGGAGGCCTTCTGCCTCTCCAAGGAGAACATCAAAACTCTCAAGCTGCTCTTGGCTCAGGTCAGTGGCCGCTTGGAGGGGGTGGCTCTTCACACAATCAGCAAGCTCTGCTGGTATTTATTTCCCTGCTGCAGGTGCATTCTGTAAAATTCAATATGTTTTTTCCCGAAACGAACAAGGCAGTAATCACAGATGTTTATAATCTTGTACATACAGTCCATATTTATCTAGGTCATTGGCTTTGCTAACAATAGGTGCTTTTATGGTCCCAGAATCTGGTCCCGGGTTACAGGTCCCTGGGCTTCCTGGATCGGGGAGTTTCCTAACTCCTGGCCACTTTCATGTGTCACATATTCCGCTAATAAGCCAGTACCGGCAAAATTAACCTAAAGTATATCGGTTATAGATATTTTTTTAATTAATTTTTTTTAAATCAATGAGACACTAGTCCTGTTTCCTCGACCAGCTGGAGGAGCGTAAGGCTGCGAATGAGGCTCTGTGCAGCTCCTACCGCAGACAGATCCAGGAGCTGTGGGATCGACTGCAGGTGCCACACGTGGAGAGAGATCAGTTTTCTGAGCATATGCTCATGTGCAAGAAGAGGAACATGGAAGCGGTAAGTGGCGCCCAAATCCCGGAAGAGCAGGGCTCTCAATGTGGCACCTCCATTCACAAAAAAGCATCAGTGACTGCACTGATATCTACGTGACGTAATGGTGTGATGGAAATGACTGTGATATGCTCTCCTCAGATCTGCTGATAGGCAGCATTTTGTCCCAATTGACCAAGGCCTGGAAGGGGCTAAAAGGAGTAGGTTAGAAAGGGACTGGACAGAGCTTGTGTAGCAGAAAATATTGCTGCTGTTTAGAATGAGTTACAGTGAAGTTTCTTCAAAAAAACTTTAAGATTTTTGAACTTGGTTCTTTTAATTGTACATTCAGGTGTCCTTCAAACATATAAGGCTTGTCTGGAGATGAATACAGTGACAATGTCATTTTTGGACACAGTTACCCTGGAGGATGCTGCTTCAGTGTGAATGGTTATAGCTGTGGCTGTGTACAGAGACAGTGACACCATGGTGTGTTCTCCCCTCTGTCAGCTGACGGCCGAGCTCCAGCGCCTGGACCAGTTGAAGATGGAGAACATCCGTGCGGTTACGGAGGCCGTCCGGGCTGAGCTCGCTTCCTACTGGGAGAAGTGCTTCTTCAGCACCGAGCAGCGGCAGGTCTTCGTGCCGTACCACCACGGTAAATGGGAGGATCTGAGCCGACGCGATTGCCCGGGGTCTCAGCTTGGCGATGTTAGCGGGTCACATGGTTCTCTGTGTGTGTAGAGGAGTTTAGTGAGGAGCTGCTGCAGCTACACGAGGACGAGCTGCAGAGGCTGAGGCAGCACTTTGAAGATCACCAGGACCTGTACGAGGGGGTGCACCAGTGGCAGGAGAACTGGCTGCTCTTCCTGGAGCTGGAGGTGAGCAGGGCAGGCGGCTTCGGCGTACCACTCCATCCCGTTATTAATTACATCTTAGCGCGACTGATTCTATATATCAATAATCCACTCCAGAAAAAAGCGACAGATCCCTCGAGGTTCACCAACAGAGGAGGAAACCTCCTCAAGGAGGAAAAACAGAGAGCCGACCTGCAGAAGAACCTGCCCAAGGTGAAGTCCGCTCAGATAGCCGTCGCCTGCCGCCAGCCTGGCGGAGCCCGCTATCTAACCCTCCCCTGCTGTTTGTGCCCTGAAGCTGGAGAAGAAGCTGAAGGCCCAGATCGACGTCTGGGAGCAGGAGCAGGGCCGCGAGTTCCTGATCGACGGCAAGAAGTTCCTGCAATTCGTGGAGGAGCAGTGGGAGCTTCACAGGATGGAGAAGGAGAGGGAGAGGGTGGAGCGGGTCAGAAAGCCACCTTTGGTCCTGGAGCAGCATGCTAGCATTATGTCAGTAACGTTATAAGGGCTACTAAGATATTTGTTTTGAAACAGCAACTGAAAAAAAGCAAGCAGACGGAAGAGGACATGCTATACGGCACTGCTGTACGAACTCCGTCAAAACGGCGGCTCCCGGGAAGTACCACCCCTGGGAAAACGAGAAAGGTAGGTTATTTTATTACTCGCATGTGTGGCAAGAGCTTCACGTCTGTCACTATCTATTAGATGAGACCGACCTGTTATATTGACCTGCTTGTGATTGGCCTTTAACCTCTACCATAGGCTAACATAGCCTGTGATTACGCTGCTGTCAGCCACTGGTTGTTTAAGCTCGTACCAGTTGATGCTGGGAGGACATTAACATGAAAGCTGCCACACGCAACTAACTGTTCCCGCCTCTTCCCCAGCTCAACGCCACATCCAGCATCTCTAGCGCCACTCCTAATAGCACGATGCGCTCCGTTTTTGGAGGAACCATCTGCCATTCACCCATGTCCCGCCCGCCACTCTCTGCAGCCAAGGTTTGTGTAGAAACTGGGTGGACTCTAGGACCCAGGGTTCTTGCCTCAGTGAACCGCCAGTGGATGATTCTGATTGGGTGGAATTTCTGTCCGTCTCCCTGTTTCTTCCCCAGCCTGGGCTTTCGTCACGAACGCCGGGACATGGCAGGCCTCCACGCGGTGCCCTCATGGAGCGTAACAAGGAGAACATCACTCAGGCCCCGGGGTCTCTCCTGAGAGGTGCGCTGAGGACCCCTGCCAGTCCACAGCGTAACTACAGCATAAACTCTATCGCCAGCACCTATTCTGAGTTTGCGGTAATTCTCTATTTTAAAAATACTAAAACTCTTTTTCCCTGGATCTCTTCAGCAACACACAGTCTAGCAGAGGAATTTCCTTCAAATGGCATTTAATTGGAGTGCATTAATAATTTAACATGGATAAACAGACACATCAGTGATTGCCAAAGTGAAGCCTTTTAAATGTATAAATACGACGCATTGCTCTGATGCAGTGAATTCCCTTTCAATCTATGTAGTCGTCTCTGTAGTTCATTGCGGTTCTGGTCAGGTGCATTTCTGATTCTTCATTCTGTTTTAGAAAGAATTTGTCAGCCCTGACATCTGCATCCCTTCCAGGTACTTGCAGGCAAGCCCCCTCCCCCACTTGCTGAGTGCATGAGCTGTTAAGTACACCCCTGTAAATGCCTAACATTTCAGGTTTTGTTGTCTGTGACCAGCCCCCTTTTCTCAGCCTTGCGAGTTCCTAATGAGGCTTGACTCTGACATCAGCCTTATTAGTATATATATATATTTATAAGAACATAATGTAATTTTTAAGGTCCTATAGAGCAGTCATTAATAAATGTCTGAGTATATATCTTAAGGGTTATAAATAAGCAGAAAAATTCTAATCAAAACTGTGTCACGAAGGTCGAGTCGTCGTTTTCAGCCGGCAGGTACCTGAAGTGTGATTTCATTAAGATCAGAAACTGTATATTGAAGGTGCCCCCAGGACCAGGGCAGGACCCAGGCTGGGCTGGGCTGTGTGTTGCTGTTTTTACTCTGTCTCCATACTGAGGGTTTCTGGTTAATCTGTCTGTCATACTTACACTCCAGCAGTCTAACCACCTGTGTGACTTACCTACCAGCTCAGGCTCATGGGTTACAGGCAGCCTACTGTAGACTAATTCATCTGATACTTTTCAGTGTTCCTCTAGCCTCTGAGCTCAGAACCAGACTGCTAACTAGTGTTGGGATTGGTAAAGCAAAAAGCTCGCGACTGGAATCAATCACCTGTGCTCTGTCGGATTCTGTCTCATCTATTTAAATTCGTGTATTTATATAAATTAGTACAATATTTCATTATATATCCATAAAAATCGTACTGAATAAAGTTACTCATTTAATGGTGATTTGCCAAATAGTAAGATTAATAATTTTAGTATATTTGTTGGTTCTCTAAGTGTGATATGGGGGAGGTGCACCATGTTTTGGTGTAGAACAAATCGTGGGTTGATCTCGATTCACATTCTTTTATTTTTCTCCTCAGCGTGAACTCTCAAAGGCTTCCAAATCTAACTGCAAGACAGGTGCCCTGAACTCCACCATCACTCATCGGTGACCTGGGGGGTGGGTGGGGTACATTTCCTGTCACTACGGTTATGAGACATACATGAAGGTAAATCTCACCTTAGGACGGACACTACAGAGACAAGCTTATGTAATGACATGTATTTTTTTTTTTTTATAAATTTACTTTTAATGAATTATTTTTGCACATACCAAAACATGTCTCTGTTGATTAAGCTGGCATGTCTCGTGTATATTAAGCTTAGTGAAGCTCGAAATGCTGTGTCATGACTGAGTCCTCTTAGTAGAGCTGAATGTAGGTGATGGTTTAGCTATGAAGTAAGAATCAGTGAGATGGTGTTTGGGTGTGCAGGCGAGGCTGTGGGCTCCCCCCTCTGAAAGCATGCCATTCTGCATCATCTTCATTAATATTTTGCACATTACAAATAGTTTCACTCAGCATTACTCCTTGTATTTATTCATGGTGCTTTTCTGTTTATATTTGGACACTTCCTTGATTGATTTGGCTTTATGAATGGGTAACTCTTCTGAGCTGTTCCAGCAGCCCTTCTGTACACTGTAGTTTACACATGCTGAGAGTTTTTACCCGTGGTCCCGCTCTCTACTTTACCTGTGTCTTGTAAATAAATGTTTCATTTTTTGTGCTTTTTCTGATGGCCCTCTTGTCATATTAAGTAAAGGAACAAAAACTTAAAATCTGCTTGTACTGTCTGAAGTTTAATTTACTGTAAATACGGTAAATTCAGTAGCAACATTTGCCGTGTCAGACATGGATCTCACTTGTGAATGTTTGTCACTTGATCTTGTTCAGCTCCTTTATGAACGGCTGAAGGAAAACCGAACACACTGATGAAGAGCCAGTTTTTTCCATCCCAAAAGCCATGCGGGGCAAACGGGGAGAAAGACCAAAAAGTGACCTGAAACCTGCCTTCTTTGGGATGGGGGGGCTGGGGTAGATTTCTCGGCAGCTTCTCCCCTGGACAAATACTAGACACAGAAAAGTCTGATTCCAGTACATGTATGCATTTGTTATTGTGTAATCAGAGTGTTGCAGTCCTTAAAAAAAAATGGCTGCAAAGATATTCTTTATTCATGCTCGGTCTAACACACCCCAAATGTCACTGGCAGCGAACACACCTAGAAATACTACAGTGAGGAACACAGAGTAGCAATGTGATGTAGCAATCTTCTGTTACAATGCATGGATTTTCTCGGAACTAAATGGCCGTTGAAATAGCACCTCAACTAGCGCTACTAAAACCCAGAACTTCCCAGTTCTTTCATCTGTTCTAGGTTTAAGTTTTCCATTACTAAGTCCCTCAGTTGCAGTATTCATTGTCTTTGTATTTTTCTTAAATTTGCTTGAACCATTTCCATTCCCGCAGGGGGAATGAGGGCCAGTTGTTGCTTATTAATTGCCCGAGTGTATGACTACCTCTCTACATGTCACCATTTAAATATAACAATCCATATTTCATTAATATACTATACTGCCAAAAGTATTGTGACACCCCTCCAAATCATTGAATTCTCGGCATGCGGACTGCTTCTACAAACATTTGTGAAAGAATGGGTCACTCAGGAGCACCGTGAATTCAAGCGGGGTGCCGTGACAGGATACCACCTATGCAATAAGTCCATTCGTGAAATTTCTTCGCTACTAAATATTCCATGGTTGACTGTTAGTGGTATTATAACAAAGTGGAAGGAATTGAGAACAGCAACTGTGGTAGGCCATGTAAAATCACAGAGTGGGGACAACGCATGCTGAGGCGCACAGAGTGCAGAAGTTGCCAACTGTCTGCAGAGTCAATAGCTACAGACCTCCAAACTTAGTATGCTCTTCAGATTAGCTCAAGAACAGTGCATACAGAACTTCATTGAATGGGTTTCCATGGCCGAGCAGCTGCATCCAACCCTTACATGACCAAGTGCGATGCAAAGTGTCAGATGCAGAGGCGTGAACCACGCCGGCACTAGACTCCAGCACAGTGGAGACTTGTTCTCTGGAGTGACGAATCACCATTTTCTCTCTGGCAATCCGATGGACGAGTTTGGGTTTGGTGGTTGCCAGGAGAATGGTACTTGTCTGTAGGGCTGCAACCATTCATCGAATAACTCGATTACAAAAAAATCCTCGATGCAAATTCTTTGCTTCGATGCTTCGTCTAATCCGCATGACTATGTACTTCTTAGTGATCAGCGTGTTTCACCCGGAGGATTATTACTGTCGCACAGCGTGCTTACGCTGCATTACGTGTAGCAGGTATCATTTGATGACGTGATGGAGGAAGACCGGGAAAATGGTGAGGAAAGTCAGGGGAAAAGACGAACAATGTCTAAAGTTATCTTTTCTTTTCAAGTAAAAGAAAAGCGAAAATACTGTACAGTGTGTCCATTGTAAATCCGAATTAGCTTACTACAATAGCATAACGTTAATGATTCAATATCTCAACAGAAAGCATCCAGTCCACGGAGCGGAACCAGTATACGAAGTAAGCGCGAGCGCTTCACTCATTCGCCGCTAAAATAGACCTGCGATACAAAAGTATTTATGGGCATATGTGTGAATAAAAAAAAAGTATAACGAGATTCAGCCCAAGCAGCCCCTATTTTTCCTCAATAAAAACACTGATAACAAAACAGCAATGAAAATGATGCTGTCGTAGTTAATTAACATAGAGCTGGAGCCCGTCTATACACTAACAGCAAAGAGACGGTTCCGTTACAGAGATGGTGAACTCAGGTGGAGGGAAGGAAAACAACAGCAGTGCGTGTAATCGCTACTAAACCTTTACTGGTAAAGAGCTGGCGAGAGTCAAACAAACCAGCTGTTAAACAAGCTGAAAGGTGAAGAAAAGCGATGTGTTCAGCTTCTCCCATCCACCGCCATTTGTCTTCCAAAGCTACAGTAAAGCTATACAAGTTAAAATAGAAGCTATTTGTATGCAGATAAACTGTTAACTTAGTTTGACACAATATTTAAATTTGGCAACTTGCAGCAGGCTGACATCAGCCGTACGTCACACTTTGTCACAGTGATACCTGCAGCATGCAGGGGTGAGTCTAAAGGGGAGCATGAGGTGATCTATTTCAAGGCTTTAGTAATATTATTCTGCAGATTTAGATTAATATGAATGATATTACAGCATGGTGTGTGAGTGTGCCCTGCGATGGGCTGGCCCCCCATCCTGGGTTGTTCCCTGCCTCGTGCCCATTGCTTCC
>JAODJX010000020.1:15875764-15888211 GCA_026776945.1 Isichthys henryi | reverse complement strand
ACACACACACACTCATTCTCTAACACACTTAAACACACACACTCTCACTCACATTCACTTACACACACACACACTCATTCTCTAACACACTTAAACACACACACTCTCCCTCACATTCACTTACACACACACACTCATTCTCTAACACACTTAAACACACACACTCTCACTCACATTCACTTACACACACACTCATTCTCTAACACACTTAAACACACACTCACTCACATTCACTTACACACACACACACTCATTCTCTAACACACTTAAACACACACACTCACATTCATTTACACACATGAACATGCACACACCATTTCTACCTCATCCAGGAGATACAATCCTGTCAGAACTTTTTTATGCCTCCTATAAATGTACAAGAGCACAAGAGAGTAAAGGCCATTTTAATTTATGCCTTAGTTTAAGATATATGTATACCTTTTTCAGTAATTTTATTTGACATCATTTTACTTATTTTTGCATTTAAAAGTGTTTTCTTTTAAAAATCAAATCAAATATGTACATAAATGCACTAAAAGGGTTTAGTTCTTTTTTCAGTTGTATGGAGTTCAATCATTAAAAATGTTCCTAAAACGGAAACCCATGAGTTATTCATTTTAAGAATAGTTACGATTGTTCTTTAATAAGACAAAACTATTTATTATCCGATTACTCAATTAATCGATGGAATAATCGATAGAATTCTCGATTACTAAAATAATTGATAGCTGCAGCCCTACTTGCCTGACTATTGTACCAAGTGTAAAATTTGGTGGAGGGGGGAATTATGGTGTGGGGTTGTTTTTCAGTGGTTGGGCTTAGCCCCTTAATTCCAGTGAAAGGAACTCTTAATGCTGCAACATTGGAAGCCATCTCTTGCTCCCAACTTTGTGGGAACAGTTTGGGGATGGCCCCTTCCTGTTCCAACATGACCAGTGCACAAAGCAAGGTCCATAAGCACATGGATGAGCGAGTCTGATGTGGAGGAACTTGACTGGCCTGCACAGAGCCCTGACCTCAACCCGATAGAACACCTTTGAGATGAATTAGAGTGGAGACTGTGAGCCAGGCCTTTTAGTCCAACATCAGTGCCTGACCTCACAAATGCTCTCCTGGTCAAAAATTCCCATAAACACATAAGGTCAGCCTTCCCAGAAGAGCTGAAGCTGTTATAGCTGCAAAGGGTGGGCCAACTCCATATTAGAGCCTATGTATTAAGAATGGGATGTCATTAAAGTTCATGCGTGTATAATATAGGCACGTGTCCCAATACTTTTGGCAGTACAGTGTATCTGCACGAGCTGTGGTCTGTGGAAGCTGAGCTGATTATTTTACTTCAGGTTTCTTGGACCTGTCCCTAAAAAGCTGTTTGGTAACCGTTACCATGGAAGTTTTCTAAGGATTTCATATGAGCCTAATCCACATTCCAGTCCATCTCAGGATGTACAATATAACCAGTCTGGTGTCTAATCTCCTATAAGTAATGTTTCAGTGAAACATGGCTTTCTGTCTAGATACATTGTCTTTAAAGTGGTGACTAACTAATAAATACAGAATTGTTCTGTGTTCCTGAACATCTCTGGCTGTAGTGTGAGGGTCATTCACCTTTCCCGGTGTGCAGTGATCTCACCATAAAGGAATAAAGTCATCACATCACGCTAGTTAAACAGACACACTCCAGCTTACAGGCACACCTGCATGTTCGCCCCATTTAGTCTCGAAAGGTTTAATTCTAAGGGATCCTTTTCTTAAAAGCCTTAGATTCAGAGTGGATCTAATCAATGGACGAGCAGAAAGGGGCATTTTTTAGGAACGAAAGGAGATGTCTTCTGAGCAAGAAGCACATTTTGGAAAATTGTGTAACACACCTTTGATCTGTGCCTTGTAACCTCAGGAATATCCGCAGCCCTTTGAAATGAAAGTTTATTTATTTAGTTAGTTCTTGTAATCATTACGTACGCACTAAGATTGCATTGTCTGTGAGCCTTCATTTTGTGATGTTTTTTTTCTCTTCCTTATGAACTTGTTGCCAAGTACAATGTTATCAGGAAGGAGAGAAGTTGTTCCCACCCACAAGAGTGTTGGAAGTCCTCTTCCTGTGAGAAACTTGTCCTGGAGGTAGAAGACTACGAAGAAAGAGGTATGTTTCACTGTACTGGCCTTAAGACTGTAATGAATATTTGATCTTGAAAAAGAATTTGTTTTTTTGTTAAATTTTAGATCTGCAGGTGGGTTTATATTCTCCTTTGCATACAGATATTTAGATGATGTCACAAGCGAAATAAGCACAGAAACAATATTTGATGGACATACTGAGATGTCTTTCGGTACAGAACCGAACAGGAACGCACTGCACTGGGTCATTGGGCCTCTGTTAGGAAGCAGAACCCAGGCTAAACGCAGCGGACTCTTGTGTTTCAGCCAATCCAGTGAGGCAGACAGGATGATGCTGGAAGGGTTTGTGCTGTTACTGCTACAAGGTAAAAGAGACTTTGGTTAACCACAGAAAGGGAATGTGTGTGTACGTGTGTGTGTGGGTTAAGTATATATTACATTGAAGGGACTAAATGTCCCCACAGTGTAATAAAAACCTGTGACTGCAATGCAAAAAACTAAAAATGCCAAAAGTCTTGTATTTTGTTTGGTTACTTATGGTTAAGGTTAGGGCTGGGTGGGGGTTAAGGGTGGCATAGTTGGGATTAGAGTTTTTCCCATAGAAATGAATGGAGAGTCCCCACAAAGATATGAATACAAACGTGTGTTTGTAACTGAAAAGTATTAATGGCAACATCGCTTAAAGCCAAAATGTCTCACATTCTGTCTGCTTCTATCACCATCATCCCTCCATTTAATATCACCGTTTATCCTATTTCAGGTTGTTCATGTGACCCGGACACCGGTCCTCCGTCAGCAGCTGCTGCGGAAGCCCAGCTCCTGGTTCTCCGTGGTACGGGGCAGCCCCTGACCACACAGCCGCCGGGCCCTTGCAACTATGACCCCAAGACCCATGGGAAGCAGAGCCCATCCCCACGGATCTACCCTGGCAGTGCTCTGCCGCTGGCTTCCGACAGCCGGGACGTCACGCGAAAGCTGCTTCTCTGGGAGGGCAAATTCAGCAAGGAGGATCAGCGTGAGTACTGCTCTCCAGCCCTGTCACAGGATCACATGGCGGTTATGTGGCATGCAGTTCATCGCTGTGCACTTACTCTGTGCACTTATTCAATTTTCTTTTTGTTTGTGTCTGATTGTGGAGTGTGTCTGTGGGAATTTTTGCCCATTCATCCAGAAGAACATTTGTGAGGTCAGGCACTGATGTTGGACATCAAGGCCTGGCTCACAATCTCCATTCTAGTTCATAGCAAATATGTTTGATGGGGTTGAGGTCAGGTTCTCTGGCCAGTCGAGTTCTTCCATTCCAGACTCACCCAATCATTCATTCCAGACCCCGCTCTGTTACTTTACGTTGCCTACCACTTCATGGCTGAGTTTCTGTTGTTCCTAAACACTTCCACTTTACAGTAATGCCACTTATAGTTGACCATGGAATATCTAGCAGGGAAGAAATTTTACAAACTGACTTATTGCAAAGGTGGCGTCCTATTACAGTACCACACCTGAATTCACTGAGCTTTTCAGAACGACCCATTCTTTGAGAAATGTTTGTAAACCTGACTGCATGGCTGGGTGCCTGATTTTATACACCTGTGACGATGGGTGTGAATGAAATGCTTGAATTCGATGATTATGGGTGTTTTCTTTGAAATGTGACTATATTTGTTGCTGTCTAGTTACTGTTTATATCTTTGTAGTTTCTCGGTCTTTATCTTTAAGTTACACAGCTTTGTCTCTGTGCTGTTACTCAGTCTGTTTTTTCTATTTTCTTTGTATACTTACTCTGTGTTGATCTCTGTGTTGTTATTCTGTGTTAGTGCAGTGATATAGAAGGGCAATCTCTGACTTTATCTGTAAAGTACACAGTATATATCTGCGCAGTTACTGTGTGTGTATCTCTACATGCCCGTTCTGTGTTCCCATTACGCAGATTCTGGCTCTAACATTTCAGGTTACAGGAGGACTTTTGATGATGGGGATGATTCTGTGGGAGAGTCAGGGGATGCAGACGAAAACGAGCCAACGCAGGAGCAGAGGGAGTACTTAAGATGGTATTACCGCACAGAGGACTGTGAGTGGCTTTGCGGCCTGTCATTTACTATTGAATGCACTTTATCTCTAAGCGTCCTAGTAGGCAGCATACAGGGGTCATGGGAAGCAAATCACTAAATTACCAAATACAAACAGCAAACGAGACACTTTCCTCGTGGTGACTGTCTTTAAAAACTTTCAGCTTTACAGTATACTATAGCAGTGTTTACCAGCCCGTTCTTCGCAGGGCAAAAACATGGACTTTCTGGGGCTTCCCCTGGGACCGGGTTGGGATAGACTGTACTACAGCATCATGATACCTTTTAGTCCTCATTTTTTAATGCGTAACAAAAGCAATAAGGTGTTGGTATAAAATCCAGTAGGGGCTCCATAATGGCATGCCTTCCTGAGCCCCTTCACGTCACCAAAAAGAGGCCGACGACATTGACGGTACTTAGGGCTTTGCGCTTTATTGCCGTCACATTGAGGATTTCCTGAAAAGGGGCACGTAAATATTGGAAGTGTGCTTGTATCTCAGCTTGGCCTCTCTGTGTCTGTGCCGCAGCCTCTTCCTGGAAGTACGCCATGCTGGTTCTGTCCTTTGTAGCCCTCCTGCTGGGCTGTTTACTCTTTGGCCTGGGCATCATGGCTGACAGGTGAGCGGTTAGGGTCCAGCGCTCTGGTGTGGCCTTTCTTCCCGAGATGCACAGGGTAGCCATTTTGGGATGCTGACCCCCCCTCCAAACTCCCTTTCAGGAACAGGAAGGCCATCGCCATGTACAAGCCTGCGATCCAAGTGTTAGAAATGGAGAAGCTGGACAGTGGGAACCAGAATAGAGGGACCTCAGATGCTTCACCCCAGGGAGATCGGACCACAGTCAGTGCCCTTGTGAACTGCGATGAGGTAGATGGGATGAAACCAGGAGACATTGTGTTAAAGTGGAAGGACGGCAGCGTGTCAGTGCTGTAGCCAGAAACCCAGAGCCCCGGTCCCACTGCCAGCCGACTGCTCCCTCTCAGCTGGGGGATCAGGGGCCACCTCAGCAGTGCTCTCCAGCCACTCCTCAGGACCGCCTTCACTGTGACTGCCAAGTCACACCTCACTGCACAGCCCTACATATGAAGAACAGCTGAGTCACTGCATTGCAGTTCAGGGTCATGCAGTGCTGAACTTGCCAGTCTTTGCAGCAGGGCTGGGGGTATACAGTCACATTGAAGTCAATTCATAAATAATCACCTTTATTTTCGTCATTTTGAATTTACTTTAGATGCTCCTCCAATTAGAGAGTTTCCAGCGATGTTTTTCAAATGGAACAAACACCTGAATATAAGATACTTCCCCGTAAATATAATGACAAATTTAGACAATCAATACATTTCTTTGATAGCTTCTATACTGAATATGAAATATTTTATCAGTTATATTTTTGGTGTATTTTATATATGGTCTGCAAAAACAACATGACTTATGCCTGAGACAATCTGAAGAGAATAAAAATGAAGAAAATATACATTAAAAATCCATCTGCAAGGGGGGCGCTCTGTATATGTAACACTGACCACTGGCTGAACTGGAACCACGGGCTTTTAAATGGATTAAACAGTAACAAGGTTTCAAACAGAACGATCTTTATTCTTCTTGTAGTTATTGTCCTGGACCACTAGAGAGTACTCAAGAGCTGTTCTTTTGGGGCATCACTAACAGTGCGTATCAGTCCGCACAGCTGGAGCAAACTAAAAAGAAACACTTTGGGTGGTGTGTCTCCAGCAGTCTTTTTTTTTTTCTTAAATCGCAGATTCTTTTGCTCGTATGTCCTGTTCCTCAAGGGTAAATGCCATCCGTGGCTCTCTCATCACCTTTAGCCCCCTCCCCCGGCCAACTTAGAAGATCCTGAAGCCTTTAAGCAGAGTAAGAGTGGGTGCCCGGCGTTTGCTCTGCACCCGTGACGACTTGATGGGGACGACCCTGGCACTGGCGGGTGTCGGCAGCTCTACGGGGCCGGGACCCTGTGGCAGGGTGGTGGCCGGGCTGGCGGGGGGCCTGTCCTCGCTGATAAAGAGGGGGCTTGTGGGCCGACCCCTTTCAGCATCCCGCCGCGCCTCTCGCACGGCCTCGTGGAAAACTCGCTGCACCGAAACGAAGTCCTGGCAGGCAGACACTTCGTAGAACAGGCAGTCGTAGTGGGAGGCCAGGGTGCGTCCATCGGACTCGCTGACCTGCCTGTGACGGAAAACGGCAGAGCAGGATCCACTGACCACCGGCAGCATCGCGGCCGACTAGCCGAGTACAACACCCACACGCTTACACACGCCTTCTCACATGGCCCACTGACACTCATGTCAGCTTACTGTCCCAGCACCTGTATTAGCATGCGTAAGACCTGTTAGCCACTTTAGCATGATAATGACTTTGTAAGCCAGTGTGCACACTTACATTCAAATCGGTTAGGGGAACTACATTTATAATGCCCAAAACATTACAAACTCTGTTACAAATATATAGCATACATCCATATTATAACTAATTATCCTGGTCATGAATGTGCGAAGCAAAGGTGGGTTTCGAACCCCCGCTTGCACAGAGCCAAGGTGGGATTCAAACCCCAACCTCTGGAGGTCTGAGGCAATAGTGCTACTCACTGGTATTTACCATGCTGCCTACAGGATGTAATATGTTGATATATGTATTGTGTATGTAGGTATGTGTGTATATATAATATACACACACACATATACACTCAATATATTATTGGTATATATGAGGGAACAAAGAGTCGATAAATTGAAATATGACAAAAAGCTAAGTTGATGAGTTAGGTGAAGTCCGGCAGTCTAAAGCTGACCGGTAACGCTCCATGTCCAGCTTGTTCCCCAGCAGGAGGACAGGCAGATCCACCTGCAGCGACTTGGCATGGGCCGCCACAACGTCTAGGTACCGCTGGCAGCCCTCGAAAGTGCGCCGGTCATCGATGCTGTAGACCACCAGGAAGGCGCTGGCCCAGCTCAGGTATCGCTCACAGTTCACCGGTCTGTCCTGCAGTTACCAGGCGGGATTTAAAGTCTCAGGGTCTAGCTGGGTTATGCAAAGAACAAACTCAAAATAGTTTCTGCTCTGTAGTGAGAAGTGTAACAAAGCTACTGAGCTTGTGAGTGCTTCGCAAGAAGCTTGTTAACATTTGTGAAGATTTTTATGGTAAAAGAGCTTTATACAGCTGCAGGGAATCTACCTTATTCTATGCTTTACAGTCCTTAAACATTCATTCATCTTCATTTCTGCTTAACTAGTCTATAGGCCACAGTGAGACAGTCTGTCTCAGGATGCTAGTTCATTACAGGGCAGTCACACACTATGGGCATTTGAAATTACATATTTTGGGACTAGGAGGAAATCTACCAGCTTTAATTATAATTAATAAAGATGGTGACTGAGAGAAACCTTAATTTACCTGCACTAGACTGGAAACCTAAAGTCAGTTAGACATCTGGTCAAACAGATTTCATCTTTCCGCTTGTATATGTACCTGGTCAGCAGTGTCCATAACCTTTACAAGAACTGGCTGTTGGTCGACAATCTCTTCCGAACTATATATATCCTCTAAAATACAAATACGTTAAACAAAAATGTTAACATTTTTAGAAACATCGTTCTCTTTTATTGTCATTTTCTAGTTTCATAAGGACTTCTGGAATGTTTAGTTATTAAATCATATTTTCCCCGTACACTTTACGTCAAATTAGCTTAAAATGCCTTTTCAGTCTCACTGTATGATCTTCATGTATCTTCATCTGAATTTCCACCCACAATTCTTTTAAACGATCGCTATCACTTCAGACGCAAGGCGATCGAGGCACAGCGGTAACATGTGCGCTCGGGCGGCGTTTACTCCAGCCCAGTATCTGTGATTGCTGTGATCCCCCCACCCCCCTCGATCCAGCCATCGCCGCGCACCTTTTGGAGATCAAATCACACTGCGGGTCCCCCAGGGAAGCTCGTGTTAGGGACTGCAATGTCAGATAGGCTTTCAAGTATACGTGTGTATTAATGTGAGCAGTTCGCAGTGTCCTATCTACTGAAGATGAAAGCATTCCTGTCACCTCTTTTGGGGGGGACTTACCCATGTTAGGGTCATATTCACTGATGAATCGCCTTGTGAGAAACTTCACGGTCAGAGCTGGAGGAGAGACGCGTCCTGTTTACACTGAGCAAAGTGACGATGCAGGCTGTACATCTGAGACCTGCGGGGGCTTCGGGGGGCATGAGAAACTCCCGCTTTACACAAGCAGCAGCATTTAAAGCACAGCTCACTCACGCAATGCTTTAGCTGCATATTATGTCTTATGTTTATTTTAATATAGTTGTTGACTGAAGAAACTTTAAACGACTATATCGTTTGTTCTCTTGCGAAATCTATTACATAAATGATTAAAAATGGTAAGTTATATTACCTGATTTGCCCGAACCTCGTATTCCTAACACAGCAACATTGCACTCAGCTCGGTCCGGCATAGTCGAGGTCCTAGTTTTCCCAAACATCGAAGACATCCTAGATTACTGGAATATACAGATATATAAAATAGGTTAGTTAGACGTTATCATGTGGTGTACGCGTGCGTTCATAAATTATAAGTTCATAATGGGCACAGTGTTTAATGGCTTTACTTACTGTATTGACCAGCACACTATTCTGTGCAGGTTGTAAGTTGCTAACGGACGGCTACTTTGCTCTTTTAGTTCAGATTTAGGGTTAAATACAGTTACTATCTTGCTCCAAATAAAAACGAATTAATTACCGATGCTTACCTTCTCACCTCCGCTCATTCGAAAATGCAAATAAATAAAACCTTTTTCTTAGTGTCAAAATCGATATGGGCTATTCAGTTAAATTCCCTCAAACGATAATCGCATTTCCCATTAGATTAATGCGTAATTATATTAATTAAAAATACGTCCCGTGTGAGGCGATTCCGAAATTTCCGCGAGCACTTTGCGAGGAGACGGAATTTAAAGGGCTGATTTGCTGTTAATGGTGCCGGATGCGTGTCTGACTGAATGCCAAGTTCCTAGTGAAAAGCTCGTCGTTTTTTTCTGAGATATGCATGCAAGGAGACGACCTTCCCTCTTCTCGCATGGGAGGTCTTTCTTAGAGGAACTGATATTGACGGGATACACTGAAAAGCAACAGTTTATATTGCAGCATGTCTAATAAGAAATACTATCGATTTGATCCTATAAATCATGTTGGATTATAATGTCGTATTTGTATTTGTCGTGATTTAAGCAGTTTGTTAATTGATGGCAGACAGAGGGATCGATCGTTTTTAGTAAAGTACATTATACTTGGATGTAGGTAACATAAACGAAACACGGAGATGTACACTTTCGTAAATGTGTTTTGACGTTATATCGTACTTTAATTTAGATGAAGATTACTCTGAACTCTGCGCTTTACTAATAATGAAGATTAATTAAATCAACCGCAACGACCAGCAGCATCGCAGCACTAATTGATTGACTGTCGTGTTTGTTGGATTCTGGGAAATGTTGCGGTTTTTGCCAGTTTTATTTTAGCTTTGCATAGTATTCACCCTTAACCAGGGGAGTTTGTCGCTATTGAAAAGTCCAGGGGTGAAGTCAGAAATACTCTGAGCTAAGCTTAAAATAATATTGAGCCCTGACTGCCATTCAGTATAGGAACCTCAATATATGTGGCAAGCAATGCATTTCAAGACAGGCATGTCTGTTCATAATCATTAATTTATTTATATTTATTGAAATAGTTTCTCAAGCTGAACTGGATATTTTTGTTGTTCTGACCCCTAAGACATATTGAAGCAGAAGCAGTAAATGTCACATGTAATCTTGAAATCACCCAAAGTAGCTCTATGACTTACAGATGGCAACTGGGAAAGTAGAAACATCCCAGAATATCTACAATGGCGGCTACAGAAAGTTCCAACTATATCCGATGGCCAAAATGCTGGAAGGATTTGATTTGCTAGATTATCAATAGGCATCGGAGGAGTTGGGACAGTTGTGGTTTGCGAGAGACAAATTGGTCAGCTGTGGTTCATTTTGGTTACTTTACTTTGAGGTCAGATCTCAGTTATATATGTTCAATCAAGTAAATGTCAATGAATAAAGCAGGTTATGTCATGAACACCTCATCGTCTGAAGGTTGCTGGTCCAAGTTCTTGGAGGCACTGTCCGTATGGACTGTTAGAAAAGGTATGTAACCCGAAATCCTCCAGTAAAATATCCAGCTGTATAAATGAGTAAAGTCACATTGAATGAAAGCAAAAGGACCGTTGAGGAAGCGGAGCAGGACGGGGAAGGCAGGCAAGTGCAGGCAGGTGCAGGTGGGTAGGATGGGCAGGACAGGCAGGCAGGAGACAGCAGGCAGGACAAACCGGGGAGACAAAAGACAGAGCAATTGCTTGTTAATATGCATTCGCAAATGGCAACAATACTTCGTTTAAATAGTAGTGTCAGTGGCTGGCAATTGTTCACCGGCGCTCATCCCACCCTCGTGGGCATGACAATTGTGATGCAATGCATTTGAACCTGGAACCTAAACTTGTTTTTTCAAAGCTCTGAACTACTGCTAGTGATGATGTCATTTCACGGGTAGATTTGGGTTCTCATTGGTAAGCCTGCTTGTGTCATTAGCTCCTCCAGGGCCCGCTCCCTGTCGTTCTCATGGACGAGCAATGCCTCTTTGATCACATTCTGCTGGAAGCCCATCTCCTTGAACTGGGTGAGGAGATGCAGGAACTCAGCAGCCTGTAGTGGCAACAGGAGAGAAGACCCTAATTAAATCTGTTGTTTTCTGCTGTGGAATGTGGGGAGTTTTGTGGGATGTCATTCAACCCATAAAAACAGCATGTTCAGATGAAGGTGCCTCAGCTTCAATCGGAGACTAGAAAGAAGAGAATCTAATTGTTCCAATGATTAAGGTGAGACCAAGATTAATGATACATGCATGGAAGGAGAACAGCTTGGAAGTGTGGTATGAGACCACTGGTTGCAGTAAAACCTGAGAGGTGACTCACCTTTGCCTCACAGTTCTGGAACATCTCAAGGGCCTCCTCTACCTGCGTCTCATCGTAGCCAACTTTGCAGAGGCGGTCATGGGCCAGCAGGTAGCCCAGGATCTGGGGATCGGCACATACAGGGAGTGAGAGGAGGTTGGAGCTGCTCTCTGAAGCAGATTTCTCCATAAAGCATTGTTCAGAGGTGGGGGGCATCTTCACCGAAGATCCACTGGTGCAGACCTAACCCCTGTGTTCAGTATGGCACTAAAGGTGAATAAATTTAGTCTTACACAGGACTGTTTTATTATTTATAATTGTCAACAATACAAAATGTGGATGGGTTTGGCTTCTGCGGTTTGGCAATGATGGTGTAAGAGGTTTATGTTTGGTAAAATTCCATGAAAGGAAGTCAGACCTGGTGGTGGGATGAGATTGTTGACCCCCCCCCCAGCAGAAAACATTTTATTTTAAGTAGACTTTTCATAAACAGCTGGAGTATAGGGACTAGGTTTGATTAATAATAAAGTCAAAACCTGGTGTAAACACGTTAATGCAGAGAAACAGATAACTGACTTGACACCTGTGCTGAAGTGACGTAGAGGAGGTGGGGAGGCTTTATTTTAAGAGATCCTCCTCAAACAGGATGCCCTGAAATGGCACCGGCTGCCATGTGTAACTGTGCACTGCTGAGAGCATGATAATGACCTAACAGCAGGCTGCGGAGAAGCAGGAATCTGCTGGCAGTTTTCCATTCCGGCTTCACATCCACAGGCAGTCAGCAGTAGGTTTGTGAAGATGGAACCGGATGTTTCTCCTTAGGCGAAAACCACAGCTGCTTTTAGTGTGGGCCAGGTCTGAGCGGCTGGCAGCCACGTCATGCTACAGCCAGGACGCTGACTTTTGTAAGTCTCATAAAATAAGATGAACAAACATATGGAAAATGTATCCATGTGACAGGAAATTAAGAATAAACAGAGGAACATTTGAGTCTTTTAGAGGGGGAGATCTCCTGGAGTCCGGCTGCCCCCCCCCCCCCTCTGGGCTGTGCTGCTGTGCTGGTAAGGGGGGTGTTTGCCAACTGGGAGGGGGGTCCCATCAGCCAACTACAACAAATTTGATTGTAGGTGATCCAAAATAGGCAGTCAGGCCTCAAAAGGGAGACATTTTCAATCTTTCGGGAAAAGGGGGCCCCCCCAGTCCCCGCCAGGGGGGGGGGGGGGGGGGGGGGGGGGGGGGGGGGGGGGGGGGGGGGGGGGGGGGGGGGGCGGGCGG
>JAODJX010000020.1:15823689-15841342 GCA_026776945.1 Isichthys henryi | reverse complement strand
GCTGACCTAAAGGTTACCCCAAAAACCAGCACACACACCGGCCCTTTGCGGATAAGATTGCCCACCCCTGGGTTAGAAGAAGCTTACGCTCCTTAACTCGCAGCAGAATCAGCAATCCCATCTGGCTTTAATGAATTCCTGGGTGTGTTTAAGTTTTTCGGTTTATAGTTTTTAGCGGTGACGTATCCAGGCAGCCTGCATCTAATTCCACGTTTTGTCTCTCTGTAGTACGTGCACGTGCTCCACAGCTGTCAGATGAGGGCTGACCCGGACTATCTGATTTACAGAGAAGCCATGAACTCATGGTAAAAAGCTTTAAGGAACTGATGTAGCACAATCATGTGGTTGGGTAGTAATCTTAATTGACATGAAAGTCGGCATGTGGTGTCTTTGACCTTGTTGACGGAAAAGTCGTTTACTCTTCAGGAAGAGCTAAGCAATAACAGCAAAGAGAACAGCTGTATTGTGAGATATTGAGTGCTGTGTACTATGACGCTGTGAGTGTGCGAACCCCAGGATGATGGCAAAAGACTTTCCTTTTGGCCTTCCTCTAAAATGTGTCGCAATGAACATAAACATAAGCATTCGGACACTGCGTGTCTAAAATGCGATGGATTTCACACCTACTTAACACCCACTTTTTGGCTGCGTTTAACTTTAGCTAGAACTCGTGATAGCAGAGCACTGATAATTGGCATTTGTGCTCACTGCACTCTGGTAACACTGCCAGAAGAGGCCGTCTCCTTGTCATTTCTGAACCTCGAATCTTAAGGCGGCGGTGAGATGTGATGAAGCAATTAGCCGCTGTCGAAATTCACTGGAGGATGACTACAAGCTGCCGCATTTCCACAGGCAAGCACATCAGTAGAAGCTTGAGAAAATGCAACTGAAGGCTGCAGCCCCATCGATCAGCTACAGTCATCACCACAGAGACATTGTGGGTATCTGCCTACCTTACTTTTATGGGCCGGTATCAAGACCAGCCGGTTTTTCTTCTGGAAAGGACCTCTGGATGTACAACATTTGTCATACTTTTCCAGGTCCACCCTTTCAATGCATTTCTCCAAATCCTACACAGGAAAAAGGATCAAAAGGTTTAGGGTTATAAGATCAAATCCCACTGTGGGCTACCTATTTTTAAATTAGGGTTAGGATCAAATCCCACTCTGTGGGCTACCTACTTTAAAATTAAGTTATTAACGTCCACGTGCAGTCATGGTAAAGATTACCTCAAATGACAAATAGAACAATCTTCAAAGACTCTAAGTAGAGCATAACGTATGGCTAAAATGGCTGAGAATTCAAGCATTACATCATTCAGGAAAAAACCCAACTGAAACATGCTAGAACTGAGTAATGAACATAATGAGCTTTTGCAGGTTCCAAAAACACTGAGAAACATTTTGGAGTCTTACACTCCCATATTGCAGTGCATTTTGCACCCCATAGTTAAACCTGTATCCTTCCTAACACGACGCTTTCTGGCCTGTTATTGTGAATATTTACCTCATTCTCATACACCACTATCTCCGTCCTCTCCACTGAGATATAGCGGTCCTTGTAGCTTCCCAGGAATCTTCCTGAAGACTTCTTCAACCAGCCGGCCTTGCTGACGGACGTGGTTTCTGTGGGCTGGGCCTTTCCGTCTTTCACACCCTGCCACACAGAGGTGAACGTAAGGCAGAGCAATCACAGGCAGACTGACTGTTTCTAACACACTCTCCATGGCAACGCTGGCGACACTGACGCAGACCCCCCCAGAGGAGTCAGACGCACAGACTCAGCCTGCATCGGTGGCACTTACTGCCCAGAAATGCCTTTAGTGGCACTGAGATGCTTGTTCTACCTGATGTATTCATCACTCAGTTAGTTATTCTGTCATGTAAAGCATTAGCATTAGTATTGAAAACAGAATCTATGACCTGGTCCAATTGAAAAGTCATCCGATGATCATTAAATTCAGAAGAAAATATCGAGACAGTTATAATGATAATGACATTTTCAAACAATTTAACCCTTTAATTCCAAAATTCATCTATACAGTAAAATCCAGTTATAACAGACTTCAAGGGACCTGGCAAAACAATCCGTTATACCCAAAGTCCGTTATATGCAGAGTTGCTGTAAGCCCAGAACACAACTACAGGACACCATTTACTCATGCCACACACTTGTGCTATAGATTATTATATTGTACATGTAGTAATCCAGCTTTATCTGACAAGATGCGTGACTATTAATAATCTCGACTCCGTATCTGCGCTGGATATCGCCGTTATAGCGAACAAAACTACAGCTAAAAGTGGCCATGGGGACCAAATTGTTTGTCCATTATTAGCGAAACTCCGTTATAAGCGAGTCCACTATAACGGGGTTTTACTGTATTATAAAATGGACACTAAAAAATAATCCTGTAAGTTGCTTAGATGCATGTTAAGTAACGTTTACGAACATTAATAAACACAAAATAATTTAAATAGTAAAAAGAAGCGCTATAGTGGATAAATAGAGAATACAGCTGGCAG
Organism: Isichthys henryi; assembly: GCA_026776945.1. Lineage (NCBI taxonomy): Eukaryota > Metazoa > Chordata > Actinopteri > Osteoglossiformes > Mormyridae > Isichthys > Isichthys henryi. Next base: position 15,838,817 of record JAODJX010000020.1, on the reverse strand, counting down.
GGCGAAGGACGTGTTCGCAGAGAATGCGAGCAGGCTGTGGAAGATGAGGTCATCTAGTGGAGTTAAGCATCGACCCAGACTGAGAACTCGTGGTGAGGGCCTCATGTGCTATGGAGGAGTGCAGAGCGCACACATATTACAAACCTCCGAGCCTGTACATCACACCGAAGCCGGGCGAAACCGGATCTCTAGGAGAGAGGAAAAGAGGTGGGGAGTGGCGGAGCTCGCAGAAGAAGACACTGAGCAGAACTAGGATAAAAAGGTGCCCCCCCCCCCAAAAGATACATAACGGGTGATCCGTGCGAGATATACGGAGGCATCACGTGACACGAATCAACCCTTCCTGCACCTCCACTGCTGACGACCAGCTCACATACCTTTAGACACTTGGCCTGCTGCCCAGAATCTCTGAACTATAGAAGGAAATTCCACTGGGTGCCCTTGTACGGGTCAGCTGCTTCTTTTTCCACTTTCACTGTGTCTATCGCCCATATCCAGGCTATCTGTACTTCTATTCAGAGCGGAGCTCCGACAAGTTCAGCTACTCGACAGCCCTGCTGGCCTCCAGTCACATGACAGCTGGGAAGCTCACAAAAGCCCCTCTGCCAAGGGTCTGATGAGATGCGAGAGGCATTGGTTGCGTTTAAATTCCTTTCGGGTAGGGGAGAGAACAGAAGACCCGTGGCAGCAACACTAAAGCAGTTGTTCGCAGCCTCATAAGACCAGTTGCATTCTGGGATGGTAGCACCATGTTCAGTTAGCCTAATGGCTAACAGAGTGCACCCTTAGACTGGGCGGAAGATGGTAAATCAGACAGAATCAAGTCTGCTTGCTTAACAAACTGCCAGGAATGCTTGTTAATGCGGCTGATAACAGAGGATTTATGGATTTCAGGTTTGAATTCAGTTTTTGATTAATTAGTATTTTTTTGTTTCTCTGTTAACCTTGAATTGTTTCCTGTTTTTAATCAAGGCAAGGTTGGATTTGAAATGGAATAGAACAGAAATGGAATGACACGCGTATGATGATTTGGATACATTTCCAGTGATGCTTAATTACTGCTGCATAACAACGATTTTAAAAAGTATTAATGAATATAGTTCTCCCAGTCTGTTCATGAAACTGTAATAAAGAACTGCGCTTTGTTTTGATAGGCAGGTCAGCGCTCAGCTGAAATGGAAGAAATAGGATGTGGATCCGGGTGGCCCTCAGTGGGACACACCTTACCGAACATGTGTTCTGAATCAAGGCCGCATCTGGCTTGAATTAACAGCCTCTACGCAATGACCTCTAACGGTGCCGTGTGGCTCCGCTAAGGGCGCGCCGCCCCGCCAGGGCGAGGGGAGAGTGGCCGGGGGGCAGTGGGAGGGACGCGAGGGTTTTGCAGATCCACACCCATGTATGACTGTTAAAAAACAGCCCCAGAACAGCTCTGACGAGGAAGCACGCCGGCACACGCTCTCGTATGTGGCTATCACAGTTTCAGTGAGACTGAATATCACCCGTCTTAAATAGCAGAATACGGACGCGAAATCTGAGCAGTGGTCAGGCGGAATGAGCAAGAGGGGGGCAGACCGGAGTCAGCCTGGAGGAACAGACGACAATCCGCAAAACAATACATTTCTTAACAGATTCTACTTAACACCCATTCATGGTGACCAAGTCTATCGACAGAAATCCAGTCAACTGAATCATCCATTTCAATTTCGTCTTTTCTGAAAGTGTCACAAAGTGCAAAAGTCCTGGAAAACTAATGAATTCCGTTAGTGAAGAAATGTCAAATTCACTTCAAATTGTCATGGTGTACTACCTTTAGAAAAATAATTCAGACGTAACTTTAGTCTGAACATCCAAACTTTAAACTTCTATGCTGGCCTATTGGAAAATGAAATGAAATGAAATGAAATGTTCCTCTTGATTGGCCCGGTCCCAAAAATCCTTCTGTTAGGATGCAGACTTCTCAAACGACCTCCATACTGGCGCACCACCTCGGTAACAGAGCTGAGAGGTTCTGCTCACCACTGTGGCACTACGCTAAAGATCTCTGTTGAAATTTCTATTTTATGACATTTATAAACGTCTCTGTCCCACAAGCCATGCCCTGTGATTTGTAGGTGCTATGAATAATTGATCTGCAGGAAAGCTTAACAGACACAAAGTAAGATATAGTTACAAAAACATTATGTGCCTGGCTGAATTCTTGTTGGTGACAGAGATGCTGCAATACAGATGCAGGCATTCAAACAAGCAGGTACCATATACCATTGGTATAGGTGGCCAGGCTGAGGGAGCCTACATTAACACAGTTTTTACAGTGATCAGTCCCCCCAGCCATTTCTACATGCAAAACAGACTAGCTGTTACTTCAATAGCCTGCGCCTCTGCCCTTCCTCACCAGGATTAATGGTGTAACCAACTCACCAGAATGGAGAAGTTGGATGGAGAAGCACCAGTTCAATACTTATTGTTTTATTTCTCAACTTTTGTATAATTTATCATTTAAGGATTGCATATTAGGTCATTTAACAATCAGTTTAACACAATTCTTAAATATATTTGTTCATAAGGGATGATCAGTGGTGCATGTGAGAGTGAATGGTGTGTGAGTGTGCCCTGCGATGGGCTGGCCCCCCATCCTGGGTTGTTCCCTGCCTCGTGCCCAGTGCTTCCGGGATAGGCTCTGGAACCCCCGCAACCCAGTAAGGATAAGTGGTTTGGAAAATGGATGGATGGATGGATGGATGGATGGATGGGATGATCAGTGATCGTAATCACACTCTCCCTCAAAATGAACGAGGGCAGAATGGTACCTCCACAAATGCACAGAACCGCGTCCCTGTACAAGGCAGTCAGAACTTCATGCAGCTACACAGTATGACCCACAGACAAAACTCCCAGACCTTAATCTAAACCTTTTTCTTGTGCATGATGCTAAACTTGCAATGACTGCCAATGCATATTTCAATTTGCAATGCAGTTTGATTTATTGCACAGGGAGGGAAGTTGATGGTGTAATACGAAAAGGCCTCCCGTGCTTTGCAAACTGCATCTCCGCACGGCCATGGGCGGTCCGCGGGGTCACCTGGGCACCCACCGGAGAATCGCCAAGGCTTCCAGGTTGACAGGTGCCGTGAACTAGCCGCTCCATCAAAGTCAAACATATGCCATCTAGTCTTATACAAAAGTGTAACTTAAATATATAATCGGTAATAACTAAAACTGCAACTTGATTCTGATCAAATCATTCAGAAACACATCCCAATCATCTGATAATTTCTTTAAATCGAATTTACTTTTTTCCATTTGCCGATTTCCTTTAATTTAAGGCTGACTCCGAGGATGCTGCCAGAAAAGCATTTCGTCATCATCCAGCAGCAGTGGAAAACTTGTAGAATTACGACTTAAAGCCTTCAGATGGTTAAAGATTTATCTCATTAACGAAAACTGATTCATAAAACGACTACTGTCCAAATGTGCAGAATGGAAAGTGGAGCCTGCCCTTCCTGTAAATAGCTATAATGTATTTTAGTGTCCGGCTAAGACTACCCGCTATGCACCGCAAATTTCGCGAACTTATACTCACATCTTCCATGATAAGAAGACAAGATCCGCTATGTCAATACGGGAACAGGCAGGTCGATCTTAGTACAAAACGCGTAGAAGCGCTATTTTTCTGTTCACGAAGCGCCTTTTCATGATAAACGGAACTGCAGAAGTTGGACCAAGTGTCTTCTCTCCGTTTTCCTCTTTTCACTCAATGCTACGAAGTAAGTTTGAAAAAAAGTTTGGTTTCCGGAAAGGCTGAGGCGATCTGCAGCCCGTCACTGCGAAGAAGCGGAGATCGGTGCCGCCTGTAGGCTTTTCGATTGTGTTGTTTCCGTATTAAAGACACTTTAATTAATCGTACTAGTCGGATCTTATCTAATAGCGTAAACTTGATTCTGTCATTAGACAAAGTAACCACCGACCAATAAAATGTAGCCTAGGCTAATTTAAAACGTTTAAAGCGGTTGCTATTCGATAGTGTATAGAAATAAAATGTATTAAAAATTGATTCGTGACAAAGTTCCTATTCCTGCCAAGTTCCGTAAATATTCAACCCTAGATTAAAATCGGCTGCATCGTGATCTCACCAATCCAAATAACGCTCGCTGTTGGTACACAACTATATGAAAATACTACAGATGGACTTTAATAAAATTAAAATGATTAAATAGGCCACACGCGTTCATTAGAACATAACTAAAAGCATTCAGCATGCTCTAAATGCGTGATAATGCTTGTTGATGCAGTGTGAAGGGGGAAAAGAAAATATATTATTTACTATCTAATTATATTGTGTGAGTCAAGAATGACTATTTGCACAAATGATACTCGATATGTTACTGATCGTGTAAAATTAATTGTTTACTTTATTTGTTGTGCAGCTTATATTAACTCACCGCGGCACGGTGCTTTAAATAGCACTGGCAGCGCGGCTGCTTTAAGCGGCTTCCTGCAGGGGGTTTTGTCGGTCTCCTACGCAAACGTCCTATCATTCACTAAGAACCGATGACAAATAAGGTAATGAGATCTTTGGGTGAGATGATAAGATTATGATACCTTGACTCATGAAACAGTGAACCCTATACCGTTTTCCCTCTATTCCACATTAACATGCTGAAATACCAAGCCTAAACTCATGCAAGATTTTATCGTCATACTTTTTAAACCCAGAATGGGGGATTTTATATATATTATAGAATATTATGGGGTGGGACAGTAGCTTCACACCATCTGAAATAAGGGTTCAATTGCTAGCCTAGTTCTGCATGTAATTATGTCTGTGATTATGCAGGTCTCCCTCACTGCTTTTACAGTTAAAAAACATGTGGGTTGAATTAATCAGTGACTGATTTGTCCTTAATATGCAAGTTTGTGCCCTGCAATGGACTGGGATCCCATCACTTTCCTTCTCTGCTTTGTGTCCTGTGTTTTCTGCGGTATGCTCCAGGGTGACTGCGACCGTTGTATTAGACGAGCAGTTATGACAGATGCATTACTGAAACAATTTGGGGTTTTACAAGGAGAAGGCGAATAAGAACATAAACTGGTGGTAAATTATCTTTCTTATGTGGGATGCTTCTTTGAGGGTTCAGTTGCAAGATGGCACTTAGCAAGAATCTAGTCCTGCAGTGGCGGTTCTAGACCATTTCTACCGGGGGGATGCGAGTGGAGCCAGTTGTTCTGTTTGGGGAGGGGGCAGATGCATTTGAAGCGAATGATTGCTGCTACATTATACTGTTTTTACAAATACGTAACTCGCTCTGATTTCTTGTTTAGACCGTCTGGCTTCCTCAAGCTTGAATATTTTTTCTGTCGCTAACTTCGCTTTTCACCACCTGAAGCGCCTCGACCACCAGGCACACCCACGTTAACAGTCCGTCAAGTCAACAAGCTTATTTCCGTTTGTCTTTCGCCAATTCGCAGGGCACACAATTCTAGCCCACATATATAAACGTCAATAATAATAACAGCAATAATAACACATTTATTTCAGATGCAAGCAGCATATATATTTGGGGGGAGGGGGGGCATGCATGTTGTTACGGGGGCACTGCCGCCCCCCCGGCCCGGCACAGAGCAAAGCGAAGCGGAAAGATAAAAGAAATGAGAGATACAAAGATCACTGCGAGATTATCGCGCGACAGGCAGCCGTAAATACGCTTGGTATCCTGTTAGCCAAGTTATTAAACTCTGTGTGTCATCTGCACGTTTCTCAAAAACTACTAAAAGTTTCCATTTAACTTCCTGTGCCGACCCTGCGATATATCGAAACCACGATGGGAAAATCACGATACAGAACGAACAACTGTATCTCTGTAACTTGCTCCTGTACGTGCAAATAGGTCTGAAGCACCTGTTGGATGATCGGAGGACAAGCAGTTGGTTGCTGGGTTAGAATGGGGTTTTAATGATGCTGGTCTGTGATTCACTGGGTTTTCTTGATAATGATTATAATGACACTTTATTGATCCCAACAGGCAAATTTTTGCCTACCCCATCTTGCTCTCTGTGACACTCAGACAGGTGTCAGACAGCTACAGCGGCGACCATGGAGCTGGGGGTTAAGGGCCTCGTTCAAGGGCCCACAGACGTGGCTGTTCTGCCGAACTGGCGACCTTCTGATCACAAGCTCTTGATAAGTCGCTCTAGAGATCTCTGGCCATCCTTTGTGCAGCAAGCATAGAAAGCTGTGATGCAGCATGTCAGAAGGCTCTCTGTAACATACCTGTAAAAGATGACCAGGAGTTTCATTGATAGGTTTGCTCTCCTCGACCGCCTCAAGTAGTAGAGTAGTTGCTGTGCTTTCCCTACAATGGAGGACGTCTTGGCCAGGGACAATCCTCAGTGACATCCATGAATTCAAGGCTGGCCACTCTTTTCATTGATTTGTCTCTGGTCAGTACAGATGTATGTATTCTGTCCTCTGAGTTTTTCTAAAGTCCATGTTTATTTATCTTGTCTTTTCCATGTTGCGAGCCTGGTTGTTATCATCAAATGCAGCTGAACTACATAAATTACAGCATCAGCTTTCTATCTAGTTGCCAGGGTATGGTCCTCAACATGGACACCCCTGAATCTCTCATTGCATGACTCTAGCTCCGTGTTTCCTACTCCAGTCCTCGGGGACCTGCAGGCAAACCATGTTTTTCTTCCCTTCCTGTTGCCGGCAGGGACCTGAGAGGGAGCACAAATGTGGACTGTCTGGCAGGGAGCAAAAACACGGATTGTCTGTGGGTCCCTGAGCACAGGGTTGGGAACGACTGCTCTAGCTGATGTAGACACACTGTGCCTCTGACCTTGTCATAGTTTAAGCAAACTATAATAGTCAAGGTTACAAGTGGATGACTCCATTGTGATTCAATATCAGTTGTTAAACTCACAGGAACTATGTTGTGACAAGGCAGTGGTGGGTTCGATGAAGTAATCAATGCACCTTTACAGGGATTCTCAACCTGTCCATACAAAGACAGGCAAGTTTAGGGCAAGGCTCAACTGTGTCTGTGGTAATTACTTTGTAGGGTGTCACAACGCGGACCGGGGAAGCGGGAGCAGGGAGGCAGAGAATCAGGAACTGAGGGACTTATTAAGAATCAATCCTACGCAGGACACTGGACACATGCAACGTCAATGACAGAACTAGGGAAACATACACAGCATGAGAAAACAGCTGGTAACACGGGGAATCCACACGGGCTAGATGAGGGGGCGCGGTACATGGGAGAATCGCATGAGCGGGGCATGACATGGGGTATGTTTTTAAATATCATGTCTGCAGTGAAAATTGCATTTTGATCACAGTGTCCATCAGAATTTGCCATGGTGTTGAGCCATGCACCTGCATCTTAGCAGATATGTGACAGAAAGATAATGAAAGGTTTGGTCAGTTGACAGCCTTTTCCGGCATAGCTGCGCAGTCGCTGACATAAAAATGACTAGAAACATCATTAATTTCTCCACTTCTTCAGGTAGCATTTTGACAATCCTACAAGAAGCAAAACACTTTTCTCCAGGGCTCCGTTGAACAACCATTCAATTTAAATGGATATGGAAATTTGGTTGGTAGAATTATATAAAGTTATCATTTAGTGCAGATTTCAGCTTCTGTGAGAATGAAGAGCAATTTTTGGGCAGGGTGTAGCTGTACTGGTTAGGAGTCTCTGCCCATGATCAGGCGGTTGATGGTTCTGTGGTTGGCAGAGTGACAGTATCGCAGGGGCCTTGAGAAAGTGCTCAGGCTAACTGAAATTGCTGCCTGACCTCACTTATATGTTTGGACAAAACATCTACTAAATAAATAAATATGAATAATTGAAATGGGGAAATTTCTATGTAAACATTTCGATCATTTCAATAAGCTTGCGCAATTTAGTTATGGAGTCTGGCAGCATTGCATCCTGGCTGTAAGGCAGATGTAGCAACGGACAAAATGGTGCTTCATGTACCATTCGCTGTATTTTCTGACCCCACTAGATGGCGCTCTTTGGGAACACAAAAGAGGGAACAAAGCAAGCCCCAAAGCAAACCAAGGGCACCATCTAATGGGGACAGAAGATACAGCAAATGGTTCATCAGGCACCATTTTGTCCATCACACGATAGAGGCTATTACAAGTTCGTGTCTGCCTGTGGGTGGCATGCTCTTCCTAGATGTTACAGCTGCTGATGCTCCAAAGACATGCAGCTCCTGTGAGCTTGCTAACAGCCTCTAAGCAAATGCGAACACATTGGAATGAGTCAACATCCCATTTGCACGGTACTCTAGAGCTGCACCCATGAACATCTAGGTACTGAAAACCATTGTTTCTTTATATGTAGATTTATATAAATGCATGTTGGTTAGATTATTTGCTAAGGTACAGTGGGTGGATCATATATTGGTGCTTAAGGATGAGGTACTAGAGCAGGAATAGTGGCCAAGATCCTTCTGCTGCTAAACAGTGAGGTCACTCTGTAAACACTCTGCTGTTTGGACACAGATTTTCTAGCGGTTTTCCACCAGGAACTGGAGGGCAGACCAATGTTTCTCCCATTCATCTGCAGAATGCCACAATATTAGTGCATTAGTGTACTATTGGTGCATTAGTGTGTACACAGAGTTCTAGATCGGGTAGAAGAACGTGATGAGAGAAAAATCTGCCAGAAAAAGATATTTATCACTAATTCCGTTTCCTGAATTCAGCATGTTTGTATCCAACCCAGTAAACAAAGTTTGAGAAATATGAAGACATACATGCATCCATCTTCCTTAATCAATTATCCAGTGCAGAAATGCAGTGAGCTGGGAGCCTATCCTAGGAAGCACAGGTCACAAGGAAGGGCACAGCCTAGACAGGAATATGAATGTATGTTAAATGGAGTATAGTCACTATGCACTAAAATCCACTATCACTGGTTACTGGCCAGTCTCTGTCAGAGCCCCTGATTGACTCAGTGCATGTCATGCACTGTTTTTCCTGGGGAGCGACTGACCGCCGAGCATCTGCAATCAGAGAGGCTGGGGGCCTGGCTGTTTCGGGGAAATGGGGCCGCCATCTTTGCTTTAGCTCGACAGCGCACAGTTTCACAACAGCTTCCTGGTTTTACTGAAAACGAAAATGCACACGGCCACCAAGCGAGCGCCTGCCTCCAGGCTTTCTGTCAGACAGCTGTGAGGCACCATCTGCAGGTAGCCCTCAGCAACGTTGTTGACATCCTCTCTGTCACTGGCTTTTATCCAGTTCACTAGGGCTGCAAAGGAAATGCCTGAATAGGTCACACCAGAGGAGCTCTGCCCCTTGTAGTATGTATACAGCCTGACCATACATCTCCATTCTTTGATTAATCTGATATGGCATCTGTTGTTAGGTTTCAAGCACTGTGGTCAGGTAGGTATAATCTTACTCACAGCTACTACAACCTAATGACTGGGAAACATAAACGACCAAACAATAACGAGCCGTCTACAGAGGACGCCCATCTGAAAAACTGCATATGTTATAGTGAGACAACAGCAGACGCTCCCATACTCTCTACAGTTCAGCCATAAAACATGAATTATCTGCCATTTCGCTTCCCAGAAAATAATAGCCAAACATATACAAACTTTTCTGGGATTGATATCGCTTCATCTAACGAAGCAGCCAGATAAAGAGCCACACCAATATTACAGGTCGAATTCAGGAAGTTGAAAGTGGTACACCCAGTCATTGGCAAATGCATAAAGTTGCATTTCACTTTTATAGCTTTCTGAGTAACGAGTCTTTCCCATACAACATGTCTGCTTACAACGGTTCAGTGTTACTAGCAGCCTACTTGACTGAGGTATGAAAACACTGAAATATTTTTTAAAAGAATGCATAGGTGGTATGACAAGCACTCATTCCCTAAAATGTATTTCACTGCATTGCTGCTTGATTTTTGTATAGTCAACCTTCTTCTCCTTTTCCGAATTTCAACCACATCTCCTTCACCACAACCACTTCTGTTTGAAGTCGCTTCCCTCCCTAACCCTCACAGTTGTTATCTCACTGCTGGGGTTCCGACGGCCCCCTTTTTCATTCTGCTAGTCCGTTTGCTCGCACTGTTTCTATGGCAACTGCAAACTTTAGGTTTCTCGGTCTGTTTTTGTTTACATGTCAGTCGTGAAGACAAATAACTTGGGCAAGGTCCTGACGTGGGAGCCTTGATAGTACAGGGTCAGATTTAAAAGTATTCCAGTAGAAACTAGACTTAAATTCAAACTGCTAAATTTGCAGTGAAGCTATTTTCACACAAATTAAGGCTCACAGCTAAAATCTTGATATATAATGAGAGACACGGAAAGCGTCGGTTCAGTTTAGCTGGCTGCTATACAAACTTCTTTGTTGAATAAAGCTCTGCCGTGACCCTCGCATGGCAGTGTGTCAGAGTCTCCTGTCCATTTTGAATTTAAGCTGTAAAGTTCATTAGCTTTATCAAACTACTTCGGCTGCCCTGGTTGGCTGAATCGTTGGCAGCGACTTCATCGAGAGCTAATCCTCCTGGAACAAAATGTTAAATGCACAAGCTAGTGAATGAGGATTGTGTGACCCGATTTGCACTGTATCTGATGCATGCTAATTAGAAGTGTGAGTCTGAAAGCCGAGAAAGGCCCCTGAAAGTGTCCTTCTGCCGTGACATGCTACGACCACCAGAGGTGCCATCGTGCACCCATGAACATAACAAGCTCCTTCACGATAGTACGATATAAAACCTTAGATGGTAGCATGGTTAAAAGAAGCGGCTGATGAGACCAAATCTGTGCAAACCGCTCAGTCTTTCTTTACCGGAGACGGAGCACTAATAACATTAAATCTGTTTTATACATCTGCAGACGGAATAAGTGAAAGCAGTAGTTATTTTGTTTAAAGAAGATATACTGAAAAGGACAAAACTCTCTTTACACAGGACGCTTCCACACACCTATAGAGATGCTAGTCTCTTGTGTGTACATAGGCCTATCCATGCTTCCACTTTGGCTTCCTCCCACAGTTGTGTAATTTGAGGAAATTAATCTCTTAAATTAACCACTGGTGCGCATATTCCTTGCAAGAGATTGACAGGACGCCCCCCCGTATCGTGTTCCCTATACAGAGACCAGGCTGACCGTGACCCTGTACTACCATGAAGATAAGTGCTTCGTAGTATCTCCCGCGAATTACCGGTACTTTCCTTAGTGAGATGTCATATGGCATTAGTGGCAGCAGATGGCAGCATTGTCACGTAAATCTTTTTTAAAAATGTTCCGAAACGCTATCATCATTTCAGTGTCATGGTGGACGAGCATACTGCTTTTACTGATATTCACAAACAAGTCCCATCTGTTGGATACAACATTCTGGGAAAAAAAAAAACTAATTTTCCAGTTCCTTCTTTCCAAACTGCCGTATTATACTGCATGACATTGACAGCGAGCCACCTATGGTATCTGTGAAGAAAAGTCGCGAGAAGAATCTTCTACAGCCTTTTGTATCTTCAGAACGGTTTACAGGACCCAGCGCATCAGTGAGTTTAATGGAGGTGCATTCTGCCCCATGCAGCCCATTTTACAGCCCTGTGCACGAAGCATTCCTGGTGTCTAAGTCTGTTAAGAGTATATTTGTTTTCATACGCACTCAAAACACGTTATCTTATAACAAATTAGGTTCCAGGGTTGTGAATCCTCTTCTTGGTGCTCTGCGTTGAAATATTATACTTTGCAGTAAACATAACCGATCAGATTTATAACCTAGACGCTCGAATTTGTATAGACACGAAGCATTCACGGGAAAAACGTGTGTTGCTTCATATTAATATATATTTATTTGACTCAAACTGCTGCACTAATGGAGTTTTTATTGACGTTATCTTCGCAATTTGCCGGTGGTGGATTCTTACCCTGATTAAAACAGCAGTATGACTTCGGGTCCCAGAAATGCGCGTCTTTAAAGGCGACATGTAAATGGCATTTAAATACAGGTATGATATTTATTGCCTGCTCTCTCACTGCTGGCAGTATCATCATGAAACTCTGCAAAGTGCGCAATAGGTGCCGTTGGATTTGCAATGATCGGCTTCATACAACCATGACGAAATCTAAGGTTTTACGAGGCACTTCCAGTTGGTATATGCAGAGTTGGGCTGCGGGTTGTTATTGGTTGTCTTATTGGGAGAGTCGCCACTGGCTATTACTTTACAGTTCATTTTACTGGTTTGTGCAGTATTTCGATTTTTTCGCGAATAGTAAACGGGTGCTAGATGTCAAAAACAAAATTCAGAGACTGCGTAATATTTTCTTATATGTGAAATACATATTTTGCTTCTGAAAACCATATTATAATTTGATTATAAAGACTCTATTAGGACAGTCTCTTATTTGGCCAATATGTATTTGGCTAACAGTATGTTTTCGAGTGTATTGCTTTTATTTTTAACTTTTCTGGTCTGCCAGTCGTTACCTTTTCGAGACGTGTACACAAACCACTGGGCTTTGCGGATTTCTGGGGGACGTGAAGAAGCAGATGAACTTGCCTCAAAATATGGATATAACAATTTGGGTCAGGTAAGAGAATTTATTTATCTGGTTAAATTGAACTTTTTGGCAGCGGGCAACCGAGACTGTCCGCTTTAACGCAAATCATATCGCCGAATGTCCTGACAGTTAGTCCAGAAATTATTTACAAGAAGAGATACTGGTTCAGGTTTGAATATCTCGCTTTTGTAACAGCAGCAAAACAGTGCTTTCTGAGCGATTTATTGTTAGAGAGATTCAGTACTTGTTATAATAAAGAAGAAAACCAGAAAAAAACGTACAAAAATATTACGTTGTTTTGATATAGAACTTCATTAATCGACAATGTCTATTTTTTAAATAATTAATACCTTCTACCCTTAAAAGTTTGCTCATTACGTAACCGGTCTCAGGTACACGTGCGCGTGTGTATTTCTGCGAGAAAGACGGTGATTGTGCAGCGCATGCGTGCATATATGTGCCTTGTTAAAATATTCATTTCGAGCGGTTCAGGTAAAAAAAAATTTAGGGGGAGCGTACTAAGTGTTCATGCATTATATTTATCCTTTTAGTCATTTTTACACCAAAACAAGTTACATATTGCGGTTACATATAGATTCTCTACACGACCTATCATATCCATTCGGTGCTGGTGCGTTTGCAGTATGACGTTGTTCCAGGGCTCCGGATAAATGGCCTGATCCTGCACTTGGACCCAAAGCTTCGTCTCACCTGTACGTATATATGCGTGTGTGTGTGTGTGTGTGTGTGTGTGCGCGCGCGCGCGCGTGCCTCAAAGGACAGCAACATGGGATATGGGAAGAGAAGCATTCCAATGGAACCATACGTCTACTTGTACTACTAACAAATAGTGTGTCATTTAATTGAATTAGAAAAACATCATATCATATTATCGTTGTCAATAATTACACAAGATAACATACATTTTTTTTAATTAAAGCAGAAAGTCAAAATTAGGAAATATGAAAATGATAGAAATAATTGCTGGATACGTGTACTGCATAGGAGTCTCGCCACGAGGTTAAAACGTTGGGAGATGAATGGATACAATGATGGGAGTCGGGAGTTCGTTTATTTATGAATGGGTTTGATTAGTCCAGAATAACACCAGTAGTTGCTGTTATTCCGAATACCATCGCTACAAGATGGTCGATCAGAGAGTGACAAAATACTTTCAGAAACTCTGAGGATTAAAATCATGAAAAGGCACAGAGCAGAACATATAGAAATCCACTATCCAGACCATCCTTATGAAGTGGAAGGCATGTGGTACCACCTGGGCCATAGGAATAGATTTGGGGAGGGGGGGCACGCCCACAACGCATGGCCTGACATTCGTGGCGGAATCTCGCGATTTGTGCATAAATGTAATAATTCCCGCAAAATTAACGCACATAATGCGGGACAATATCGCACTTAATATTAGAGAAAATTAATATCATTTTATATATTGTAACTGGAACAGCAATAGCTGACGAACTGTATATAGCACGACAACAAAATCGCCCTATAATGCGACGTGACGTCACACCCATGACTCGACATATAAAATACGCATAATACAACGGAAATGATCCCACCAATCCTGCACTGAGGGAGGTTAGACCCGCCCACCTTATTAACATACAGAGACAGAAAATAAATGTAGAAATACAGAAATGTACAAATAGATAAAATACACCCCGACCAGGACAGTGTCTAGATGTTACGTTCCTTCCACAAAAACAGAAGATCAGGAGGAGACTAAACAGAGATGCCACCATAAGTCCTGCAGGAATTTTTTGTCAAACTTTCTAGGCGTTTTGGACCTTTGTGGGAAAAGGTTTTGTGGCCTGATGGAATGAACTGTTTTTTTTTTGTTTCAAAGCAAAACACATCTGGCAAAAAACAGCATGTCACTCAGACCGCGATTCCTGCTTTAAATGTTTCAGGGGCATTCTCCTTTTCTGGGAGCGTGTCTCCGCATCAGACACTGGAGCACTTGTGTTGATAGATGGGAATCTGGATGGTGTCAAATGGAGGTTGATTCTTCAAGAGAACCTTCAGTTGTTTGCCAGAATACTGAAACTGGGGGGGGGATGGGAAAGCTAACCTTTGCACACAGTGACCGAAAGCACAGTACCAGAGTGAGAATGGAGTGCCTAAAGAGCAGGTAAACATACCGGAGCGGCCTGAGCAGAACTCTGACCTCAGTAGAATTTAAAATCCTCTACAAGAGGGCAGCCCACCAGTGGTCTCAGCAACATATGATGATGCCTGAATGGCGTCTTTAAGAAGAATGGGAAAAAAACTCACAAATCTAGTTCACTGTGCAGTTGGACGCCTACCCCAAGTTCAAGAAAACGCTGCTTCTGCCCAGTACTAATTCAGGGGTTGTGGACACTTACCTATGATAGTATTTTTCAATCTGGTCTGGGGTGGGAAACAGTGTTCTAGGGAGCTTAGCTTATTTGTTAAACTGTGCAAATAAGAGCGGAAAATAATACAGTGTAGCGTCGGTGGGATTTGTATATTCCAGCATGCTTGTGGGCAATTGTAAATAGCCCCTGTCTGTGCACTGTAAATAGCCCTTGTTG
>JAODJX010000020.1:15811193-15823650 GCA_026776945.1 Isichthys henryi | reverse complement strand
TGTATGTTTGCCCGTGACCTTGCGTTTCTGCTGTTGTATTTGCTTCACTGTTCATTGGGTGCTTGTCATAGTCATGTTAAGGACTGTAATAAGAGAGTGTGGTCTTCTTGGCAAGCAAGTCTCCTTCGTTTTTTGTTGCTCTCGCAGTGCCTCCGTCTGCCCAGTAATAAAATGTATTTTTATCTTGAAGAAGTCAATTTTAAAGAGATTCAAAGAGTTTACAGTGCGTATAAAAATGCTTGAACAACAAAACCTACATATATAAATGCAGACAGATGGGTTTTTTTAAAAAATAAAAAAAAAAAAACTTTGGCAAATTCTTGACCAAAGTGTATTGATAGACTTGTTGCTTTAAAGAGGGAAAGTCAATTTAAGCACCTTTACCTCACTCACAGATGTAATTGGGTCTCTTACTGGGGTTACCTGTGTGCATTTCTGCTCATGTTTCAGATAGGAGCCTTGAAGGACTATTATCATTTTCATCACAGCAAGGTCGTCAGAAGGTCAACCTTCACGGCAAGGGGCGATCACACCTTCATCCGCATGGACCCGAAGGTGAGTGTAGCTGGTCTCTAGCCCTGGGCTGCCTATGCTATTGTTTCAGTAAAGAGCCTTTAAAGGATGTAAAATTGATGTGTGCTGAACTCATGTGAAGGTAAAGTCTCTATCCTCTCTGTATAGGGGTGGGGGTGGGTTTGGTTTTATCATTTGTTTTGTTTGAGAAATTTTACAGAGTAGAGTGATAGGGAATTGATAGATTGCTAGGCCACACCACCCAAGTTCGATGCTTTAAATCTCACCTCTACTCATATATTTGTTCACTCTGTGCCACGTCTTTTCCACGGGGTAATCCGGATTCCTTTCGGAATACGTGCAGTTAGGATAACTGCTGTCTCTAAGTTGCCTGTACTGTGTGCGCTCTGTGGCTAACTGGCCTTCTCCACGCTCTTCCCCTGCCGTCTGTCCTCTGCCACCTAATGGAGCTCCACACCCCTGTGACACGTTAAGCAGCTGGAAGATGGATGGCTTTTTACAGATTTTTATTCAAAAATGTATTTAATAATTGTGCATTTTACTGCAAGTGGAAAACGTCAGAGTATATCCAGCCTTTTTTCTTAGATGACTAAGATTACGTTTGAGTGTGGTTTTCTGTAACGCGACACAATTGTTTCTGTTGGCCTGTAGTGAAGATTCCCATTGCAGTGGGCACTGTACGCCTCTTTGCAGGTCAACTGGATTCAACAACAGGTGATTAAGAAGCGAGTGAAGAGGAACGCTGCAAGCAATCAAGACTATTTCACCTTTAATGATCCTAAGTGGTCCGACATGTGGTACATTGTAAGTACAGGTAGCTGAGCAGCCTGAGCTTCTTGATTGAGGATCCAAGCCCCTCTTTGGTAACGGTTCAGTTCAGTGTAGGGTACTTTACCACTGCACCAGATGCCATATTTTTGGTAATTCAAAAAAAGTACCAAAGTCAATGGTATTTCTTGTGATAGTTTTCCACTGTTTTGAAAAACTGGTACCAGCGCAAAATGAAATCATCGCAGTGTGAGGCAGAGTGTTTTGTACCAAACTGGCTAAACTGGCTGTAGTATATTATATGACTAGGCAATGTGCAATGTTAATATCAACATTGCCTGTTATACACCTGGGCTGAGATCCATTTTTGTATACATTCATATTGTCTCAACATTATAACATGGGGGATTTAAGTTTCGCAAAAACATTTGCACTCTGTCATTGGAAACAAAACGTACTCAGTGCAGTGCAGTTTTATGCACCTGTGGGACCTGGGTTCAAGTCTCTGCCAGGGTTCCTTGTGTGTGCAGCTTGTATGTTCTCACCCTGTCATCGTGGGGTTTCCTCCAGGTACTCTGCCCCACACCCCCCCCCCCGCAGTCCAAAAATGGATGGATGGAAATATAAAATATTTATTGCAACAAAATCACACTGCAATTTTTGCATTTTTTTTTTATGTGGTGCAGTCCTAGGAGAACTTCTCGAATTTGTTCTTCTGACCGGATGGCAATTAAAACCTGGATCTCTCCATTTGGCCACGCATCCGTTATTATTGCTATTTCTGCGATGCTGATTCAGGGTTTTGTGAGAAGGTTATGTTCTCGCTGACTGACAGCAATGTGAAAATGCGAGTCAGCAGTGCAGCTCAGAGATGAATATTCTGGGAGCATGGAGGAGAGGCTTCACGGGTAGGAACGTGGTGGTCACCATCCTGGATGACGGCATTGAGAAGAATCACCCTGACCTCACTGCAAATTATGTAAGTATAGGTCGAACTTATAATGGAGGCTACGGTCACATGTGAATTGCACTGCAAACCTGGGCTCCAACGATAAACAATGATCATGCTGGGCCTTTGATTGGCATATTGGAAGAATTTACTGCATTGTAGTAGGTAAACTTTTAGAGGGGCTGGCTTTGCTGCAGTAGTTGAACATGGCTGTGAATGATAGGTGGCTGGACCTTATTTGTGGCTTGGAGCTCCTCGGGTGCGGGGGGGGGAGTCCGCAGGGGTGAACATTTCATGTCCAGAAAGTAAAAATCCGGACCAAGATTTTGTTTTAACTAACCAGTTGAGTATAATGAGTCACAGTCACAAAGTACTCAACTGGTTGGTTGAAACAAAATCTTGATCTGGATTTTACTCTCTGGGCCTGAAATGTCCCCCTCTGGGAGTCATAGTTGTTGGGGTTGTTGATCCCCCATCAGGAAATCATGGAGCAGATGGGCTGGAGGTAGGATGCCCTCAACTGCTATCACCCAACACAGCAGTGACATGGGTTGCCGCGTTTCTGTGCTAGGACTAGGGGTAGTTAGTAGCCCATTTTCCACCCTGAGACATTACTGGAAGCTCCACGACTCTCAGCTTCTTCTGGTTCGGTAAGGCAGAGAGCTGTGGCCTGCTAGGATCTCACCAGTTTTCTCCCCTCCATCCAGGATCCGCTGGCCAGTTATGACATCAACGGGAACGACCGCGACCCCACACCACGCTATGACCCCAGCAACGAGAACAAGTGGGTGCCACTTAATGGAACGGTTGGGTTGCTTAACTGGGGTATTCTTGACTTGGGGGGAGGTCTCCTAGGTCTTATTCTACTAGTAGTCCTGTTTACACTTGGTCTCTATCGTCTTGGTCGATAGGATCTCAAGTGGACAACCGCGACACATCACTGTTTAGATCTGCGCTGTCGTGTAGCTCTAAGGTGTCCAGCTGTCCAGTTGTGTTCAGATTTTGGTAATGCCTACAACACTTTCACTAGAAGGTCAAATGGCCCCACGCACAGTTATTGTGATGCTTTCGGATTAACGTTTACACCACAAAACATATGTTATCAAATGCATCCTGGACCACCCGGGCAAGTGGTTACAGTGATCAGATCACTATTAATCTTGGTGATTGTTTACACTTGTCTTTAGCGCTTGTCCGCTTATGATCCGATCGCCCAAACCGCATTGTGAAACCAAGTGTAAACAGGGCCTACCCTAATTTTTTATTGGTAGGTCTCTGTTTCATTCCATTTGCAGTAAATCCGCAATTTAACATACGGCAATTTAAAGGATTTCAGATTTAATGGCTGTTTGTGAGGAATGTTTGGTCGAGAAACAAACTGTCAGATATCCAAAAGCAAACTTTTTTTTTTTTTTAATTATGTGCAAAATTATTTTAATGTGCAAAGTGGGGACACTTATGGAAATGACACTTGCGAGCATATGGGGAGATTATTATCCATATTCCGCAATCTTCCAAAACACAACTGATAACTTCGAGCCAGTTGTCAGGCCCAAACCTCACTTCTAGCTGGCACCTCCATGGAAAATGGAGGTGGTCGTTCATCTGACAGGACCAGAGCCTCCTCTGACGAGGAGGACTACAGAATGTTCAGTGTGGTCTTCCTCTTAATGGAGGCTCGTAATGTTACCATTTACTGTTGTCTTTTAACGTATGATATGTTTACTTAAATACAGCTGTCATTGTTTTTCAGTGTATTTATCATTTAACAGACTATTCGTTTCATGCAGACGCTATTTTATGAATACGGCGACATCAGACACGCCTTCTCCTGATTTGTCAGTGTAATGTAGGATGCAGTATGAGGCCCTGTATATTTTTCTTTCAGTAGAGGTATTTGTGCAGTGCAACACTGCTCTGACATGTGATTAGGGCACCCTGTATATAGAGAACTGAAATTCTGCTTGGCTTGCTGCACTATGGATGCTAGGACTCTTGGACTTGTAGCTCTGTAGGTCTCGACTGTAGGTCTAGACTTTTCTTCTCTGTCCCCCCCAATCACACATACAGGGGTATCAAATGTGGGCAGCAGACTCTCAGATATGGGCACCAACCCCATCCTCCTCTCTGCCCACCCCTAGGCATGGCACCCGCTGCGCAGGCGAAGTGGCAGCCGTGGCCAACAACTCCCATTGCGTTGTGGGCATCGCGTACCGCGCTCGGATCGGAGGTAGGGCGCTGCTCTTCCCTACATATTCTCGGTCTGGGTAGACTCCGCTGATAAGGGGTAATCCGTGCGTGTGGCGCATGCCCAGTCTGCTTAGAGTTTTTCCAGTCCGCAGCTGTGCCTTCGAGACTGCGAGGAATCTTTCCTGTTCCTATCCAACGCTGGAATGACTTTTGGCTTGATGCAGCTGTGGTCCAGTGGGATCCTCTGCAAAGCCCTGCACAAATGGGGAGAAGGTCACTCGTGCTTCCCCCGCCTCGAAGATCACATCTGTCTGACCTTTGAACCGGCCGCCACCTCCTCAGTTCAAACCCAGTATCCATGCTGTGACTGCGTTCGGGCTGAGATCAGTCCAGACTGTGCACAGCTGTGCAGATTGAATCGCTCTCCTCGTTTTTATAGCCGTTCACAGACTACAAGGCCGGTTGGAGATCCAAATGATCGCTAGTATTTCATTTTTGTTATTTTTTATTACTGAATACACAGTCTGGTGAAGTTTAATATGAGTTAAATAGAAACATTTGAAATGAGCTCAGGATATTCTGCATCTTCTGTATATTTTTTGATCACATTTCCCTCCAGTGGCTCCGACATCTGCCCTTGAATGTGAGTGCAGTGCAGGATAGCTGCAGAACCACTATGAAACAGTTAACCTGCGGATCCCTCTGTTGGGCACAGGAGCTGATCTCTCTCTCCACGAATTTGCCTCTCGTACAATCCCTGACATCCAGCAGATGTGTACTGCGTTATCCACTGGGCCTCAGACTTTTTTCTGAGCAGAAGCAGCCTTGGTTTTTCACAATGTCTTTAAGGTCTTAAAAAAATGCAGAAAATGTTTCCCAATATGTGTGGGTATTGTGTAACAGGGACTGGCAGTCCGTGTGGGGCTTTCACAGGAATTTTAGGGTTGTGGGGAACATGAGATATATTACACAGTGCAATGATTTTAAGATTTAACAACGGGAAGCTGAAGTAAACGAAGATGAAAGACTATTCCTAGGTAAAGACGTCATGCTTGTCAATGGTTTAGATGTAGGGTCTGCGCATGCATGTATATTTGTATAAACCTTTCTTCCACACATGCAAAACAATCTGCATTCAGGTGGACTTATTTTCAGTAATTCCCGCTTAATGAATTATTTACTTAACCAGTTTAAAAACCAGCAGGATAGATGCTGTAAAGTAACGTGTTTGCTTTTCTGAGTGACTGCTACGTGGTCAAAACGTCCCCCCCCCCCAATACCCACAAGCTCACGTGCTCCATTTTGGTCAGTCTCTCAACCTTTCAGAGTTTTGGTTAGGGCTCGGCTTCAAATGCTCAAGCAGCACAGGCGACTGCCGGCCTCGATGGCGGCCCAGGGATTCAGGGCACCTGCCTGCTGCTCAGCGCCTCATCAAGTTTGTTTCAGTGCATCACAAATTTCTTCCTGATGCCAATTATTTTGAGAGAAACACAAGATGCACTCTGGGAGTAAATGGTTGTAATTTGGCCAACTTTCCTATAGAACGATGTGTGTGTTTTTTTTTCACCTGGCTAGATTTCTGGCTAGATTGCTGCTGTGCTGCTACAGACATCCGCAGGATTCTGTCAAATGGATTCGTAATAACCTACAGATGGCAGAATGCTCCTTGCCTTGCGTCTTGAATATTGCTAACAGCGAAATGTTGCATTCCTGTTCCAGCATTTTAAAGACCTCACGTCCCAGGGCAGTAGCTATGTTAGACGTTCTGGCTTCTGCATTTTCCACTCCCAGGCATTCGGATGCTGGATGGGGATGTGACGGATTTGGTGGAAGCCAAGTCTTTGGGAGTCAGGCTGAACCACATTGACATCTACAGCGCCAGCTGGGGGCCAGATGATGATGGGAAGACAGTGGACGGGCCCGGCCCTCTTACCAAGCACGCCTTCAGGGAGGCCATTAAGAAGGTGTGGCCGATGGGAAGCTTTGGTCATTGCTGAATTCGAAAGTATCTTTAGGCCTATGATGGTCAACAACATATCTGGCAGTGATGGACAAAATAACGCATCATGAACCATTTGATGTATTTTTTGTCTCCACTAGATGGTGCTCTGTTCAAAAAAGGACACAAAGCCTGCCCCATAGCAAACCGAGACCACCACCTAGTGGGGTCAAAAAATATAGCAAGTAGTTCATGAAGCGTCATTTTTGTCCATCACTAATATCTGGGTAGGAGTGTGGGTGGATTATGCACGTTATGTGGCACATTTAGAGCTTCTGCTGGCAGTGAGGTCGTGTAGATCTGGTCAAAAGCCTCTCTCCTGGACCAGCAGCAGATAGGGGATTGTTTTTCTTGGTTACACAGGGTCGTAAAGGGCGGGGCTCCATATTCGTATGGGCATCGGGCAACGGGGGCAGGGCAGGCGACCATTGCTCCTGCGACGGCTACACCAACAGCATCTACACCATCTCCGTCGGTAGCACTACAGAAGCCGGCACCATGCCCTGGTACTTGGAGCCCTGCGCCTCTACGCTTACCTCTACCTACAGCAGCGGGGAGAGCTACCACGGGAAAATTGTGAGTGCTGGTGCACTGCGTTTATCGGGGTCACTCGCTCATGCGGACATCTGGGCCTCATGCACTCTTCCTGTCAGGTGACCACTGACCTACGACAGCGCTGCACGGAGGGGCACACCGGCACCTCAGTCTCCGCCCCCATGTTGGCAGGGATCATTGCTTTGGCACTGGAGGCCAAGTGAGTACAGTTTCTGTAACTCAGTCTTGCCATATAGGAGCTTTGGGTCTGTCCTCACTGTACTTAAAGTGTCCTCTACCCATCCACTGTTTCCCATTTATCACCAGTAGTGGTTTCAAATTTGTACCTCCAGCCTGTCTCCACTAGATGTCACTGTACTGCCAGCCTCCTTTCGTTCCATCCCAAATGGCACACTTCGCCAGCCTTGCATTCTCACATGTTTCAGACATACATCCCAGCCTGTCCCGTTCCATTATTCCGAAACTGTATGAGGGCTCAGCCGTGTATTTAGTGAGTCCCAGAAGTACACATCTGTACAGACTATGCATTTTGTGCCAAAGGTCTTAGCGCCCATGCTGTGATTCTGCAGACTGATCAGTGCATAGTCTCCCTAAAGATACTAAAAATGTTCTGCTGCAATAGTAGCATAACTTTAAGTTGAAGGTTGCCCAGGTTCCATTTGGTTTCAAAGGTTTTAGAATGGAGCTAACCTCAGAGAAATTGAATTTATGTAGGTAAAAAACAGTTGAGGTATAAAACCATATATTCCATATATCATTTATTATGGAAAACATCTTGTGTTGCCAAGAAAACAAAGTTAATTCCCAAGAGATGGTTTACGAAAACAGATCATGAGCGTAATAGAGCTGTTTTTGCAATTCGTTGTTTGTACTTCTTCAAAGTACTGTCATGAAATGCCACAGTTATTGAGCTGTGATTAGATAACAGGCCTGTGAACAGAGGAGTGAGTCACTGCTGTTCCTGTCAGGCACAGGAAACACTGTTTTCTGTAAATATTTCACTTGGAGAAAAGAACACATTTTGGCTCGATATTCTATTTCGAAATGTTTGTGTAAACAGATTTCAATTTGAAGTGGAACAAATACACACATTGGATCATCTGTTCTGCTTTGAATTAGTACAAGCAGTATCATTTTTTGGAAGTGTACCTTTGTGTACAGTACTGTGCAAAAGTCTTAGGCAGTTAGAGAAGATAATGTTTAAATTATCTTCGTATTGATGTAAATCGGTGATATTATATCTGTCAAAGTGTGTCAGCTTGGCCATTTCGAAACCTCTCCTAAAGTCACTCCAGTATGTTCAGCAACCATCCAAGACACACGTGTATTTTTGCGTTCAATATATTAATATATTTCCTATCATTTCCTTTTAGTAAATTAACAGTAAATTCAAAGAATGTTAACTGTTGTTTATTTGTGAATGTGGCATGTCTTCTGTGTTGAATACACTGTTGTATAGTATTGTATGGTTGTATAGTATAGTGTATAATCTAGCTCCTTGAATAATTTATATCCCTTTAAGTTAAAACTGTGCATTATCTCATAATTCCATAAAATCTGTGTTTTCCGTAACTAATTCACCACAAAAAAATCCTTGGATATGCCATATCCCTGCGAATTGTCCAATTCATATTCTGATTCTGGTGTTTTACAAAAGATAAGTGGCTTGTGACTTCTATCTGGGGTCTGTTGTTGTTTTGCAGGCCGCTGCTCACCTGGAGAGACGTGCAGCACCTCCTGGTGAGGACATCTCGTCCAGTGCACTTGAAGGCCAATGACTGGAAGACCAACGCTGCAGGCCACAGAGGTCAGCTATCACGTAGGATCTCAAAGGAAGCGTGTAACGCAGGTCTCAGGCCAGGCTGTGCAGTGTCAGAAAGTTCCATGGAGCGATGACTGATTTAGTATTTGCCCGCCTTCCTTCCACTTATGGAGTGCAGAGCCATAGCAAGACAATGCAGGCTGCCGGGCAGAAGGACACTGGGTTCACACCAACACACAATGTGCGGGTAATTCAGAGATGCCAGCCAAACTACTAGCTTGTTATAAACTATTGGAGATAATCGTAGTCCCCACAGGAAATACAGACAAGCAGAGGGAATGTGCAAATTTCACATTTACATATCAGGGGCAGGATTCAGACCCTCGACACTTACCCAGCTGCCACTCAGGTTTAATATATCGGTATCAAGATGTTTGGCTTACATTGCAAACTTAGTGTCTTCAGAATTGCTGTTTTTGATAAGCAGATACAGCCAGATGCAGTGCAGTGTCAGTGAAAACACATTTGGTGCCCTAGGCAAGCCTCACCTGTGGCGCCCCCCCGCCCCCAGCAAACTTTACCATCCAGTTTCATTTTGTCTCTTATGGTGGGTGGGGTTGGTGGTTTGCCCTGGGTGCCCAGCCGAGTTTCTAATTGTTGTATTGCTCTAGATGGTCCTGGCTAGTGATAGACAAGATGATTCTTCATGAATCATTTGGTATATTTTTGGCCCCATTAGATGGCGCTCTCCTTAAAAAAAAGGATTTAGGATTTAAGTATTTAAGTATTTAAGTATACCCCAAAGCAAGCCAAGAGCACCATCTAGTGGGGGGTAAAAAATACCGCAAATGATTCATGAAACGTCATCACTAGTCCTATCTGAATCCAGGGATCCATGCAACTTTTGAGTCCAGCCTACTTAGGGAATGGATTATGTGGCCAATTAACATGATGGGATAGCTTGCTTCTGTAGGAGTCATGGGGTGTTTCTCAGTCTATGTACTTGACTGTACTTCTGTTCTCGGTTGTATCCTTGCCAAACGAGACCAGTCCCATGATTTACTTCAGCCCAAGTCTTGGGAGGGAAGTAAGAAAGACCACAAGAATGATCTTTCCATCCTTGGTATTGAGAAATGCTTATGGAGGTATTTCTGCCTTTGTAGTGAGCCATCTTTATGGTTTCGGGCTGGTGAATGCAGAGGCTTTGGTCTTGGAAGCTCAGACATGGAGGAATGTTCCCCCCCAGCACGTCTGCATCGAGACTCCCGACAACACGACCAGGTGAGAGCAGAGCTCATGGTGGCCACACGGAATCCCACTTCTTCCGGGACCACTCCCTTCTCTGGCCTTGGAGTGTCTGTCCATTCCAGGTGGCGGATGTCAAACGCTCTGTTGCCTAAAATGGTCACATTAAAATTAAACATGGCACAAAGTATAGGCAAGCCTCATGGAGTGGCCCTGTAGAGCAGGCCTTGTGGGGTTGCTCTGTAGGCAGGCCTCATGGGATGGCTCTGTAAGCAGGTCTCGTGGGGTGGCCCTACAGAGCAGGCCTCGTGGGGTTGCTCTGTAGGCAGGTCTCGTGGGGTAAAGGGAATAATCGAACATCGCCATATGTAAAATGTTTTTTTCTGTTACATTCAGGACTTACTCCCGCCATTTTACAATTCAGAAAGCTTGTGTTCTGTTTGAATATCAAAGGGTCTTTGGTCTGATCGAGAGGGCTGACTAATGTGAAATCTTCCATAACGAGGTCACCTCGGACCTGGTGCATTTCTCTGTGAGCACAGCTGTTCTTCAGTGTTATCAACGTCTAACTCAGATCCTGTCCAAACCACAACTCAGCTCGTTTGATATTGTGGGAGCTGAATTTGGCCCGTGGGGGAGGGGGGGGGCGGGTTAAGATGTGTATTGCGACATTGCGATAAGCACACATGCAACAGCCACATTGTGAGAGGATGTGATGTTAATCATTTTAATCATAATTTAAAATGAGAATAGGGTGCAGTTTCACAATTAAACTGATTCATATGATAAATTGAATCAGTCTGATGCAGGACTATGATCTCCGTTAAGTCTATTTTGCTCCGAATGTGCACCGAATTCAACCGAGGCTTCAATCTCACAGCGAGATTTTCATTGTAAGAGAGTTTGGTGGATACAACCTTTACTCCATCCTGACAAAACAGTCACTGTCTAAGTCTAGAAGACATATTAAGTATTTTTGGCTTTTTATTAAACACTGGGATTTGCTTATTATACCTGAATATTTGTCTGCTCTAATACTGTGTCATCTGTGCCTAAGATGGGATGAATGACATGGACCTTGCTGATGGAGACTTCTTTCCTTCTGGGCTTTAACTACAGGTACATTCATACTGGCCAGCTCCTGAACGTCAGCATTAGTTCCACGGCCTGTATGCAGCAGCCAAACCACCAAGTGCAGTACCTGGAGCATGTGGTGGTAAAGGTCACAATTCTGCACCCACGGCGAGGAGACCTGGATATCAGCCTAGTGTCGCCGTCGGGAACGCGCTCGCAGCTGCTGGTTAATCGGTATGCAGCCGGACACTGTGGCCTCAGGCTCCCAAACCTGATTATCTAAGATTCTCCAGTCTGTAACCTCCCACATATATTCATCTCCAAACTCCCTGGTTTCAGGCACCCTGCTCTCAGGTTTCTCCATCTCTAAACTCGCTGGATGCAGAATGTTCCCTCTAATAAGAACTAAGACCAGATCTACCAAGTGGCACTTCCATCATGAACAGAACCAGAGCGTATATAAATAACAAGACTGCAGGCTGATATAGCCCCAGCTTTAAGGATTAAAACTATTCATTTTCACAGAGTTTCATGAGTAAAAGAAACTAGGATTTTTTCGTTTTGGGATAAAATAATTTCAGGTTATTAAATTTTTATTAGGGGAAGCTGACAGACAGGGGCTACTGGAAAACAAAATATGAGATTCAATCTTACAATCTTTTAAGTTCACTGGGCTGGTGAATCATCATCCATGGAGCCTGATGTCTCCCCGACTTCTGTGTAGTTTGCAGGGTCAGATGGAGCTGAGGAAAGCGCTGTGTCAACAGCGGGTGGCCGCAGGCGGTGCTCGATGTGAATTAGCAACAGGGGAGCAGTAATGAGGAACTCACTGAGCCCATTCACCGCCACTGTGACCAGAAACTAGATTTATAGGTTAATTTTTTCCATAATGGGACAATATTGTATAAAGGAAAGACTGGCAGTGTATACTACTGTAGGTACTGTGTGACAGGTAATCACGAGTGGTAATTTTCGGCAAGAGCCTGGTTCCTGAAAATGTTCTTTCAGATGTCGTGACCTGCTCGTACGATCCTCCTGTCTGCCCCCTCATTTACCTCATGTGGAACCCCGACTGTGACCAGCTGTTTTCTGTTAGTTCGGCTTGTCTTACGTATTTCAGTCCATGTTCAAGTCTGTTTCCCCAGGTCTGTCATTGATGTTTTGAGCCGTGTTGCTCGTCCGCTGTCAGTAAACCCTGTTTGCCCGTATTCACGGCCCACCTTGCCTGTTTGCCCGTATTCACAACCCACCTTGCCTGTTTGCCCGTATTCACGGCCCACCTTGCCTGTTTGCCCGTATTCACGGCCCACCTTGCCTGTTTGCCCGTATTCACGGCCCACCTTGCCTGTTTGCCCGTATTCACAGCCCACCTTGCCTGTTT
>JAODJX010000020.1:15788730-15811093 GCA_026776945.1 Isichthys henryi | reverse complement strand
ACCTTGCCTGTTTGCCCGTATTCACGGCCCACCTTGCCTGTTTGCCCGTATTCACAGCCCACCTTGCCTGTTTGCCCGTATTCACAGCCCACCTTGACTGTTTGCCCGTATTCACAGCCCACCTTGCCTGTTTGCCCGTATTCACAGCCCACCTTGCCTGTTTGCCCGTATTCACAGCCCACCTTGCCTGTTTGCCCGTATTCACGGCCCACCTTGCCTGTTTGCCCGTATTCACAGCCCACCTTGCCTGTTTGCCCACTCGCCTGAAACGCAGCGTGTCGTTTTTAACAGGGTGAGAGTTCAAAGCAACAGTTCCTTTACAGGAATCGGCTTGGAGAGGCTGGTGTTCAATGAACGTTAATGTTTTACGCTTCAAACAAAGTAAAATTGAAGAATAGGTGGCGGTGAAGTGCAGGGCTTGAGTCAACGTCCAGGGCCACTTTGTGCTTGAGGATGTAGAGACTTTATGATGTTGTTTTATATTTCAGCAGGATCATTCACACCCCACCCTCTCACACACTTGTGTACATATCTCTGTAGATTTGTACATATCTCTGTAAATTTTTTTCTTGTAAAATATTTTAAATATATTTTAAATGTTGTATATAGACAACTTACCTACCTGTTCTGTTCTTCTATATTCCTTTTAGTATAAGAGCTCTGTAACACTTAAATTTCTCTTTCGTGGGATAATTAAGGTTTATTCTATTCTATTCTAAAAAAAGTTTGAACATGATCAGCTGGTTATCCAAAGATACAACATTCTATGCAGTACTTCCAGTTGTTTGCAAACATAAAAACCAAACTCTTTAAATGTCATTTGGGAGGGAAATGATCTTTATTTGCATATTTGAGTGAGTCAGAGAGTGTGAAAGGGCCAGTTTGGCATTCCGCAGATCCTAAACATGACATGTCCCTGTGAATGTGTACAAACCTGCAGGCAACAAGACTGGTCCAAAAACGGCTTCAGGAACTGGGAGTTCATGACAGTCCACTGCTGGGGGGAGAAGGCAGAGGGTCTGTGGATGCTGGAAATCAGAGACTCACCTTCACAGCAACGTACCACAAAGACTCTGGGTAAAGGAACCTACTCTGCCTGCAGAAAGTTGTGACATCGATTCCAGTATTATTAACAAATGCGTCTGAGTACATGCAGATGTGGTGCCATTGCTGACCTCATGAGCAGAACCACATTAAATCACATAATGAAATCTACCACTGATTTTGTGAATTATCTACAGTGCTTGTTGATGCCGTTTTCAGTGAAGACTTGAGATCAACATATCGTATGTTTTTAATTCTTTGACAGGATATATAGTCATTCAAATTGTTTCATTTGAAGAAAAACTGACTTCCTTTCCTCCTGCCAGGTAAACTGATGGAATGGACACTGATTCTTTTTGGAACCTCAGAGCACCCTTATCGCTCCGTCTCCTCCCTCCAAGACATACCGGAGACACCCATCCCAGAGCAGCAGGGGGGGGATGAAGGGGAGGATGAGTATGACGGTAACCGTCGAGGCTGAGAAAATGATGAGCAACACCTTCCCAGAATAGGACCCTGCTGACCTGTGTGCGGCCAGCCCTGGGGCCCTGCTGACCTGTGTCTGGCCTGCCCTAGGGCCCTGCTGACCTGTGTCTGGCCAGCCCTGGGGCCCTGCTGACCTGTGTGCGGCCTGCCCTGGGGCCCTGCTGACCTGTGTGCGGCCAGCCCTGGGACCCTGCTGACCTGTGTGCGGCCTGCCCTAGGGTCCTGCTGACCTGTGTGCGGCCTGCCCTAGGGTCCTGCTGACCTGTGTCTGGCCTGCCCTAGGGTCCTGCTGACCTGTGTCTGGCCTGCCCTAGGGCCCTGCTGACCTGTGTCTGGCCTGCCCTAGGGCCCTGCTGACCTGTGTCTGGCCTGCCCTAGGACCCTGCTGACCTGTGTTTGGCCTGCCCTAGGACCCTGCCACCCGGAGTGTGGGGAGAGTGGCTGCGACGGGCCCTCTGTCAACCACTGCCTCAACTGCGTGCATTTCAGCCTGGGCAGCCTGCGGACAGGCAGGTAAAGGAAGAGCTGAGTGTGATGCGGATGTATCCCTCACGCAGTCCCTACCTCACACACACACTACAGGCAGTCCCTATCTCACACACAAACTACAGGCAGTCCCTATCTCACACACACACTACAGGCAGTCCCTATCTCACACACACACTACAGGCAGTCCCTGCCTCACACACAAACTACAGGCAGTCCCTACCTCACACACACACTACAGGCAGTCCCTGCCTCACACACACACACACACAGTTGGTGTACCTATCTAAATGGGGACCATCCATGCATTTGTATGGGAAAAACCCTAATCCCACCTTTGACAGCCTTAACCCCCACCTATCCCTAACCTTAGTTTTTTGATTGCAGTCACAATTATAAAATTGAGCTTCCCCTTGATGGGACCAAAAAAATAACAGGTTTGTATCCCATTGTGGGGACATTTGATCCCTACAAT
Organism: Isichthys henryi; assembly: GCA_026776945.1. NCBI lineage: Eukaryota > Metazoa > Chordata > Actinopteri > Osteoglossiformes > Mormyridae > Isichthys > Isichthys henryi. The sequence goes on along the minus strand of JAODJX010000020.1, from coordinate 15,808,602 downwards.
GTAATCTATACATGACCTACACACATGTGCACACACACACACACACACATCAGCTTAATGATATAATCTGTAATCAGTTACATTGATGTGGCTGAAGCTCTCTGCTGCACCTGGGATTATGCAGGGAGACTCTTTCGGGCTGATATGTGGGTAAAAGGCCCAGGTTTTTGATACCACACGCATGTGGGGGGGGGGGGGAGGCACTGCTCTGTCAGACTGTCCCACCATCAGAGCAGCACCTGCTCCCTGTGTGCAGGACATGCGTCAGCCACTGTCCTGTGGGCTACTACGAGGACAAAGCGGCTCGGAGATGCAGACGCTGCAGGCATGGCTGCGAGCGGTGCCAGGGCGGGGCGCCTGAGCACTGTCACTCCTGCCGCAGAGGACTCTACCTGCAGCCCACGAGCCATACCTGCGTGCTCAGCTGTCCCCTCGGTCATTACGCCAACGACGGTTAGTGGGCCTCACCGCCTTCTGGAAGCTGTGGTGCTAAGGAGGTCTATTCTATTATGCTGGACTCCATTATGATTGGATCTGTCGTGGTAGTGACAGACACATTTGTGATACATTGCATTGTGTTGGGGACAGTCCCGTTGTGACAGATCTCATTATGTTAGTGACAGACTCCATTGTTATAGATTCCATTGTGATAGTGACAGACTCCATTATGATAAATTCCATTTGGATAGTGATAGAATCCATGGTGATCGATTCCATTGTAGTAGTACCAGATTCCATTAAGATAGATACCATTGTGGCAGTAGTAGACTCTTAGTAACACATGTACCATGATTGCTCACAGCTTACTCTCTGTACGTGTGTGTGTGTGGCTTTCGAGTTCAAACCGTGGTGTCCCTGACTCCCTGTCACCAGTCCACAGGCAGTGTGAAAGATGCCACGATAACTGCAGGACGTGTTGGTATGACTTTGACACATGTACGAGCTGCAGGGTGGGTTACAGGTAATGGGTAACCAAACCGAGCGAAGAATCCTTAATAACACGCTGTGCTTGCTTTGATTTTAAACCCAATTCATTCAGTTAACACAGAGGTAAAATATATCCAGAATCTGGGTCAATGTTGGTCTTTTGTAGTTTGTTCATTAGTTACTGACTTAAACAGTGACTTATTTAATTTCTGTGTGTTCAGTCTGTCACGTACCACCTGTGTGCTTCAGTGTGCTGATGGGATGTTCTTAAACCCAGAGAAGAAATGTGATCCTTGTCACCAGTCCTGTTCCACCTGCAAAGGTAAATACTCTTGTACTTTTCTACAACCCTAAAGACAGATACTCTATGTCTTCATGACTTTCAATGGATCATTAATGCATGAGCTCATGCGTGGCTGACTAACAGGAAGGGTGTAAGTGTTCTTGTTGAGTGTTAGTAGAAATGTGTTAATTGGGTGGGTTGGGAACACGTTAATCTAGTAGGGCAAAAGAAGGGCACGTTGAGTAGGAGTAAGAGCATGTTAATTATGAGGAGAAGTAAAGAGCAGACCAACCCAGTGAATACAGCACTGGAGTATTTCAAAATCCAGTTATGAAGATGGATAATGGCAGTAAGGGACGTGTTTGCCCAGTTTTAGCTGTTGGCTTCTTTCTCAGGACCAGGAAAAGAAGACTGTATTCAGTGCCCCCCAGGATTCCTGAAGGAGGAGTCGCTGTGTGTGTCTTCGTGCAGCCCAGGCTACTACTCTCAGACCACCGCTACAGGTTCAATGATGTGCAAAAAGTGAGCATCTGTAACTCAACAGTGCCTAGATCGAGTAGAAAAAACAGAAATGAGACTGTAGCCAGTGATAATGGTAGTTATAGGTGCTGTTCTAATGGCAGTGATGGGAGTAAATATGAGTGGGATTCCCTGATTCACAAAATCCTAAATCATATTTGTTACATTGTTTCCATTTCAGTTGAAGCAGGAGGTGATTGGTTGTACATAGCACCTCCACCCATCATGCAGTTCGTTGTTTATTATAAGCTGTAAGTTATGAACAATAGTGGTAACAGCGAGATTTAATGCGATTTCGTGATTTATGCTCAAGTCTGAGCCCAAAGGCAGTTTAAAGAGAATTGTTTTCCAGTTCCACCTGCACACAGCACAGTGTGCCGGGTCCACAACTGAAAACCACGTCTGTAAAAGCAGTAGAGATAGACTTGCTGTTATTTACCCACAGGGCACTTATGCCAGTGGAGCTCACAGTGGGTGAGGGTCCCTTTGGGATCCTGTGCAGCTGAATGTCGCCAATGAGCTGTTTCCTTCAGGGTTTCACTCTGCTTCCCTCCCCGTCTCCTGTCTGCTTCTCTAGTTTCATTGTTTCTCTATTTTCCATTTCCATGATTTCCTATAAATGAGGGCTATTCTAGCAGAATCACTCACCTGCACTGCCTGCATTGCATAATTTAGGGATGCCCTGAAGCGCAGTACATCACTCTTTCATTTTTCCAACAAAGCGTTTCATTTTTTATTAACAATAATAACATAAATTATTATTCTGATACTCCATGCACACGTACTACAGCAGTGAGGTTTGTTCCAGAGAGCAGCTCACAGGGTCGCCAAGTTCGGTCAGCTGGCTGGCGTGAGATTTTCACTTCGAGACAAGTCCGCACACGCATGTACATGTATGTAAGAGTTTTATTACCTTGTAAATAGTCTGTAGGGTATGCAAACTGCCCCAGTGCTCGTCAAAAGCATCCATGTTGGTATTTAAAGTGGACGCTAGTGAATAGATCACGCTCAGTGTGTCCAGAGCTGCGCATACACAGCTGCGCATACACAGCTGCGCATACATACATAGATTTGGAGTGCAGCAGGTGTTCGTCTGCAGAGACACAATGACGTCAAACACATCATAAACGTTTGAGCGGACACGACCACTAGTACGTGTGCGGGGAAGTGTGAACCATACCTGCTATTTGTGAGAGCCTTGTGGTACCGAGACGGAGAATGTTTGTTGAGAATAGAAGGTTTTTCTAGGACCAGGCAGGGATGTAATCAATTTAACTGGAAAAAATAAACACAAAGAGGAGGGTTATAGAAACACAAATTAGGTCACACAATTTGGGGGACAAAAAAGATTTCTGTCGGTTTCTATAATAATAGTATTCTGTCGCTATCAGAATGTCAGTATTTAGTACTGAACTTAACTGAGACACCTGGAACAAGGGCTAGTGAACCGTTCATCTGACTCCGCAGACACTGCACCGCTGTAGGTGTTAGCTGATATGGAATATATTGACCATTTTTAAGCTGCGTGCAATATGAAAATTTTGAACTGCGGAAGCCATTTGACATAGTGAACATGACAACTCAAAAATATTTGATGGATGTTATTAGCGCGTTACAATAAATTATATGGATGAAGATCTATACCTAATTTCATTTTGAGACAAATCCCCCCCAAAACTGAAGCAAACCCACTAGGTGGCGCATAGTTGGCGACTGCAGAAGACATTTTTACAAATGAACGCAGCAACTCTAAAAGTATTTGCTGGATCTTTTTCAGATTGCCCAGGAACATTGTATTGGTGATGATCTGTGACCTATTTCGTGTTGAGACAATTTTGCACCAAAATTGAAACAGTGTCACTTAGTGTTGATTATCTGATGAGTCTGATTATATTGAGACGAGCCATACAAAGTTTGGCTTTTAATAAAGATTTTTGGAGAGGTGGGGAGATTATAGGGGGACTAGAGACTGTAGAGGTTGGTGAGTGTGGAAGGAGTAGGATTAGATGGGGGGAGGGGTGACGAGGCCGTCCCTGAAATAAATTGATGCAATTCCGATAGCATCTAGCTTACAGATGCCCATATGCTGCTCTTCCATTTTGTGGTATTAATTTTATTTTTAACAAACTTGGGTTGCATGTTAGTAGCAACATACAGTCTTTGCTTTTGTGCAGCAGGTTTGTGTACAGGGACGCTCGCTTGATGAACAGCAAAGTTCTCAAATGAACCTGGACCCTGTGCTGAGCCCGAGGCTCAGAACAGGATGTCTGGAAAGAAGCCGGTGAGCCAGCCGGACTGTTAATCTTCATAGTACCTCACAAATTCCTGAATGGGAAGGGATGACCCCATAGCAAAGCAATGCCCCGCGATGGTTCACCAAGTCTGTGCAGGTTGACCAGGAGGACGAAGCCAGTGTGCCAGGTGAACGGTGTTATCTGTGGTTGCCAGGTGTCAGGAGCAGTGCCTGAGCTGCAGCTCACCTGGGATTGGCTGTTCCAGGTGCAAAGAGGGCTACAGCCTCCTGGGTGGAATCTGCATTATCAGTAACATCTGTAGCAATGGTAAGATCAGTGAGAGCAAGCTTTCTGGGGTGCAGGAGTACTGCTCTAACAATGGAGATCTGAGGGGGATACCTGGGATGGGAGGGGTGTGGCCATAGGTCATGTGACCGGACTATTGAGAAAGTTCAATGGACCCTACGGTTTAGTGTTCAGGCCACAATGAAGGTCACCCTGAAGCATCAGTGCAGCAGTAACGGATTGACAAAAGCTTTGCTTGATATCTTAATCTTTTAAGGATCTTCTGCTGCTTCTTGCTGGGCTTCTTTGCTTGCTGTAGACTGTCACTGCCCAGTACTTTCCCAGGGGAGGAATTTGGGTCCAGCAGGCTGGGACTGGGGTCTTGGCAGATGAGGGGCCCATATCTCATTTGCACCTAACGAACCTAATGTTTCACCCCTGCTCTGCAGCGGACGAGGTCTTCTGCGAGATGGTGAGGTCTAACAGACTTTGTGAGAAGAAGCCCTTCCGGCAATTCTGTTGTAAGACGTGCCACATGGGCTGAGGAAGAGGAGGAACGCCACGTCACATGCCAACTCTATTGCCTGTTGTACGTTTTCTCCACCGTTAGGCTTTGATGAATCGTGCTGTGTGCTACGATACGTGCATAATCACCAGAGTCTCCCCTTCATGTCATATGATCACAGTGTGACTGATAATGATACTCACACATCAAGGTTTTTACAAAACCAGCACGTCAGGTGAACCCAATCACGGGGCTTTACGCAATCGAAGGTACTGGGTGGACTGACGAACTGATAGCATAATATTCTTTCAGCACTGCAGTGCTTGTAAAGCTTTTACAATCAAATATTAATTCTTAAGAAATCATTGGAATTGTTTGCAGTTTTTGTAAGAAAAAACCAAACTCATCAAAGATCACATTCAGTAGTTTAGATGTATTCTGGTATATTTAGTGGGATTGTAGGGTTACGAGTTTCAGAAACTATCCATCCCATTTGTTATGCTTTTGATTTCATTACGTGTTCTCAAGACCAAATAAAAAAAAAATTAAAACATTTTTTTTTTAATCGACCAGTCATTTAGCCTGATTGATTACCCTTCTAGGCATGTTGACAAGGCAGATGTCATTCGAATTCTGCCTAATGGTAATATATTTTATTATACTAATGTATTTCTATATACTATTGTGATATATAATTATGTAATTATCCAAATCGGTCACGTGCATTTTGGATTGTAACATTTATTTCTAAATGTATAATAAATTTTTAAAGTTTCATTTTGTTACATTCGGGTTTGGGCTTCAGCTTCATGGGACACCCCCCCTGCTGTGTGCATACCCCCCCAGGATTTGGTGGTTAGTTAGAGAAGTGGTCGGATTGAAGGTATCCCAGTTAAAAGTACTCTAACTTCATTCACTTTTATTTAGTCCAGAGTGCCTTGAATCCAATAAGTTGTCTTGCAAACCCAAAAATCCATAATGACAATAACAAGAAGAAGCCTTGCTACTGACAGCAAGAACAAGCAACGTGCAGTAAAAATGCAAAAAATCTAAGACTAATTAGTAGCATTTTTGTCTATACATGGAAAGAGAAACAGCAATGACGAAATTTATTCAGGGTAGGAGCTGTGACAGAGAGAAAAGATGGAGAAAAAAAGCAAATCAAAGAGAAAGGAGACGCAACCGAGCTTCGCCAACTTTTTGCCCTCCTGGCCAGCAGAGGGCAGCACATCCCCGGCGAGGACCTTAGATTTACAGTTCTCACGGCGTTGAATTCTGTGGCAGCCTTTCAATGCATGCTGGGATGTGACTCTATATCCGGTCAGTAGCGTGTGGGAAGCTCGGCGCGTTTCTATCTGGGGGTGTGCTACGTCTGTGTAATTTACAATTTTCAGCATGGTAAAACTGTCGGCGGAGCTCATCGAGCAAGCGGCTCAGTATACCAACCCCATCCGGGACCGGGAGCTGGATCTCCGAGGTGCGCCGATGCGATTCTTTAGCATCTATAAAAAGCGCGGTAGTTCAGGCCCACTATTCATACAGTTGCTGCTTTGTGTCTTTGGTCTAAAATCCAGTAAAAATAATGCTGTCTGTTTCCATCTAGGTTATAAAATACCGGTACTTGAAAACCTCGGGGCAACTTTGGACCAGTTTGACACCATCGATTTCTCTGAAAATGAAATCCGAAAACTGGACGGCTTTCCTTTGCTAAAGAGACTGAAGACACTGCTGATGAATAATAACAGGATATGGTAAATACCCTTAACTCTTTTATATTTACTTATAGTTTGTAGTAGTGTTTAAAGCCTAATTTCCTCTTCCCTCTTAAAGTCGGATAGGCGAAGACCTCGAACAGTCGCTGCCCAATTTGAAGGAATTAATTCTCACCAACAACAGCATCCAGGAGTTGGTATGTCAGAAGCCCCGTTTTTCGCTGAAATCTGTATTGCAGGCAGGGAAGGAGCTTATGTCGTTTGTGTTCGCGTTTTCTGAAATGTTTAAATGCACGGATTTTTTTTATATTCCGAAAGGGAGACCTGGATCCTCTGGCATCCATAAAAAGCTTAACTTTGCTCAGGTAACAACATTTTCGCTTATCGCACGAAATTGCGACACTTTAGATGATTTCAAATGTTTCAATTCTTTTTTTGTTCATTTTGTTTCCCCTTGTCTCCTCAGCCTACTGAGGAACCCAGTGACCAATAAGAAGCACTACCGCCTTTACGTCATCAACAAAATTCCACAGTTGCGGGTGCTTGATTTCCAAAAAGTCAAATTAAAGGTAAAGTGGGAGATGAACCAAGCATGCTATAAGGGTCTTTGTCAATATCAAACTCATGGTCAGAGAGGGTCAAGTTAAAGGTAAGCTGATGGAAAAACTCAGCAGGTTCTGGTGTGGTAGTTGGTGTTCTGTTTCTGCATAATCATGGTAGTTTACAATCTGCATATAAAAGAACGTGAATGGGGGATGCTGCATGTATGTTGTGTAATTGGGACGTTTCTTGGGATTGCGTGCTTCCCGACAGCAGTGGGAAGCACGGTGCCCTGGAAGTCCGGCTGGTTGGAAACAATGCTCTGTAACTGTGTGACGTATCGCCATAGGAGCGTCAGGAGGCGGAGAAAATGTTCAAAGGCAAACGGGGTGCACAGCTTGCAAAGGATATTGCCAAGCGAACCAAAACGTAAGATGACGGCTCTTGCCTGCTCACAGACCTTCAGAAACACTGAGAATTGGCCTGTGGATTGGAGTGACCAAAATGGGCCTGAGGGGAGAACAGAGGCTTTTAAGAAATTGCTGATTGGGTATTAATTCTCAGGACACATTTCTGCAAAAAACAAAAACCTGTATGTCAGTGTTTCTAAGAGGGTTTTTTTGGAAGTGTTCCCTGTTGTATCAGTATATTGACAAAGATGAGATACTACACTGATGGCACGGTCCAGCCGAGGGCAGACCGGGGAAGCTTTGATGAGGAAGGAGGTGTGACTGCATGCTGTCTTTCAGGTTCACCCCTGGAGCAAACCTACAGGTTGAAAAGAGAAAGATGGGTCCCTCGCCTGCTGACGTGGAGGCTATCAAGGTAACAGCTGACCCGCGAGTGCTCTTTGGGCTCCGGAGTGTAGGTTATGGTCGTGTCCGTGGTCGTAGAGATGCATGGACAAACAGGTATCCCTTGGTTCTTCAGAATGCCATCGCCAGCGCCACCTCATTGGCAGAGGTGGAGAGACTGAAAGGGCTGCTGCAGGCCGGCCAGATCCCCGGGAGGGAGCTGAGGCAAGGTACGTGTCAGGCTGGCGAGGTGGTTAAGGAGGAACTGGAGGTCTCGAGCTACCCTGCTGTAGTAGGTGTCGACACGATGATTAGCCTTTTGTTTGCGCTTACCGGTGTCTGTGAACCTTCTCCGCTTCAGACCCTACAGGCATGGTGGAGGAAGAGGAGGAAGAAGAAATGGAAGACGGCGCACACGGTGGCGCCGAAATGTCGATGGAGGGAGAAGCCATGGGTGATGGAGAGGATGAGGAAGGAGGGGATGAAGAGGAAATGGAGGATGACGGCCAGACCAATGGATCTGTGTAGTGTGCAGAACAATAGGTGCTGATGGTGGTTCTAGTGTCCGCCTTCCAGGCTTTTAGTTTAGGCGGCGTTTTGTTCTTATGTTGTAAAATAATTTAAAATGCATTAAACTTTTCTATACAAATAGCCGTCCTCTTGTTTTGGGTTTTTTTGGCTGTGTTGTTCACAGCTCTGCAGTCTGAACTAACCTAATTTGATGCATTCACTTTGAGTTCAGTCACAGGCTTAAGGCGTGTTCACACTTCATGGTGTGACACAACCGTAAATAGCAGGTTCCTGTGGGTTCATGGTAGCTGATAGTGTATAATGTGACTGAAGGGAAGCTTCAGTACGTGTCAGAAACAACTGCATATAAGTAGACTTAGAACTTAATTTTGTAGGGTTTTCGCATAGCGAAAATGGGTGTGTTGAAGGTGTTTGCTGGAACATTTTGGATGTCTGTTCGTCAAAACGATTCATTGCCTTGATTCAAAGATGTAGCCCAGCATCTGTCATGGATATTTTAGCAAATAATTTGCTCTAATAGCAACTACATTTAACCTTCAGTGCTGATATTACTAAATTCCCATTGGATTAAATTCCCACCATAGCACTAAATGCAACAGTTTTAGGCTTGAGGTCCCTTTTGAGGATTGGAATGCAGGGGTTTTTAGCAGGAATTTGGTGACAGGAATTATTCTTGCGCTCAAGTTACAGTCGTGGTCCACATCTAGGACACATTTAGATTTTAGTGGGTGAGGGTGTCCGAAGCTAAAAAGTAAATTTAGGCTTTTTTTGTATTTATGTGAATGTTGTCTTTCATTTAAGTTCTATGTGTGATAAAAACGTAATGGAGCGTAACTCCCTGGAGAAACGTAGGGGCCACAGCACCCCAAAAAGCTGTTTCTTTGGTCAGGACAAGTATCATGCTGAAAGACAGTGAAATTAAGTCCAGGAACAAACAAACATTAGAATGATTAAAACGCTGCTTCCCAATCTGGTCCTTGGACCCACAACTAGTCTGTGTTTTTGCTCCCAACCAAAAATGTGGACTGTGTGGATCCCCGAGGACTGGATTGGGAAACACTTCCATAAAACCAAGAAAAGTCGTGTCTTATAGCATTGAAACTATACCATGTCTTGTGCATGGCTGTTCAATAGTCCCATCTATGCATCTTCCAGCTGCTTATCCAGTGCAGGGTCACTGGGGGACTTATTTCAAATATTTCAAAGAAATGACTGACATATCATAAATACTTAGCTAAACACTCAAAAGGGTCAATATCTTTAGTAAAAAAATATACATATGCTGTATATATGTTCCCATTCATGCATGCATAAGCCGATTATCTATAACATTAACGCCACCTGCCTAATTTTATGTCCCCTTCAAGCCACCAGAACAGCTCTGACCCCTCGAGGCCTGGATTCCGTGAGACCTCTGTAGGTGTCCTGTGGGTTCTGGCACCTAGACGTTATCAGCAGATACTTTAAGTCTGTAAATTGCGAGGTGGGGCCTCCATGGATTGGTCTTGTTTGTCCAGAACATCCCAAAATTGGATTTTGATCTGGGGAATTTGGAGGCCAAGTCAACACCTTGAACTATTTTTCTCAAACCATTCCTGAACATTTTTTGCAGTGTGGCATGGCACATTATCCTATGACATTATCGCCATCGGGGAATACTGTTGTCATGAAGGGATGTACTTGGCCTGCAACAATGTTTAGATAGGTAGTACGTGTCAAACTAACATCCACATGAATGGCAGGACCCAAGGTTTCGCAGCAGAACATTGCCCAGAGCACCACAGTGCCTCTGCTCGTGTGTGTAATCTCCTCCCCTGGCAAACAAGGCACACATCCAGTCATCCTATCACGAGTTAAAAGTCCATCCATCCATCCATCCATCCATCCATCCATCCATCCATCCATCCATTTTCCAAACCGCTTATCCTTACTGGGTCGCGGGGGGTGAGTTAAAAGTCAAGCAACAAAAGTGTTTTTCAAACAGACTTTAAGTGTGAATTCAGTGTTCAGACACTTCCAGCATGGCACTCTGACCAGTCAGTGGCTACGCAGCCTCATACACAGCAAGCTGCGATGCACTCTGTGCTGACACCTTTCTATCATGTGCAGAATTAACTTTTTCAGTAATTTGTGGTAAAGTAGTTCTTCGGTGGTATCGGAGCAGATGGACTATCCTTCACTCCCCACACAAATCATTGAGCCTTGGGCACCTACGACCCCATCGCTGCTTCATCTTCCTTGGACCTCTTTTGGCAGGTACTGACCACTGCATACTGGGAACACCCCACAAGACCTTCTGTTTGGAGATCTTCTGACCCAGTCGTCTACCCATCATAATTTGACCCTCGCTCAGATCCTTATTTTTGCCTATTTTTCCTGATATTATGTTATTGGAATTTCCCCGTTTCATCTTATGTTATTTAAAATCCAAAATTGTAAAGACTATCCGCCAGATGGCGCTTCTGTAAGGCCTAGTTTTCTATGCAGATTAATGTGAGTTTGACAGATGCTCATCTTTGCAAACAACGCAAAAATGTTTTTAACTTATTGCACCTAATCTATGTTTTTGCATTTTTTTGCATTACTCTTCGATGGTGATGATGTTTAATTCAATTTTGAAATGCTTTTCAGTTTGGAAGGTGCATATCATAAAATTTAAACATTCAGAATTTCATTTAGTTTTTCTTTTTAGATTTTTTTTTTCTTTTAGCATTTAATATTTAAAAATGTCTTCATAATCCGCACTGGGGCAAGTTTTCAGTTTTAACACGTAGCACTAGTGCAACCGACGTGACCAATCAGAGCCCTCCTACGGAAACACGGCGGGGCCAAACCATGCAGTTAGAGTCGCACGTTTGAACTCTCGGCACATTCTGACAATGGCGAAACGGACGTGGAGGTTGGAGCTCCTCGAGGAAAAGAAGAAACCTATCATTTCGGAGAAGCTTCTTTATTCCCAATGACTGCCAGAAGAACGTGTGCCTGATGATCGACGGGGTAACGTGAGGAAGGCGCTTTGTACGGTGGCTCTTGGATGGATGTGAGGCGGCGTGTGCTGGGGGTGCCCCTTTTTTAATCATGAAAGAGTGTGATCGGGGTACCTGTACGGTGCTGTGATTTGGTGTGAAAGGCTGCCGTGGAGGCTGGCCAGCCAGGGCGATCGCTGGGACGGGATGGCACCCCGAAGCCGAAGAGCATGGTGCAGCGTTCTCCTGGGCTTGGTGGTCGGATTCACCCTGGCTTCCAGATTTATTCTGCCAAGGGCCAGCGAGTTCAGGAAAGGTGGCCAGAAAGGCTCATCGAGCCCGGGGGGCTGTACGCTATACAGGGCGCCCAGGAAAGAGCCGGCCGGTGCGCTGCCTTGGCGGCGACATGGCAGCAGATTGTCGGCGACTGACAAGCCCGTAACCCCGTCCAAGAGCTTCCTTTTTGTCGGCGTTATGACGGCGCAGAAGTACCTGAACAACCGCGCAGTGGCTGCATACAGGTAACCGAAAATCAAACCTCTTACTTTGACAGCTGTCACTTTTATTTCAGCATATTTCCGTTTTTATGCACGGGACGGAGTGGCGGGTTCCCCTCTCTCTGCCGTATTTTAGTTCCTCAATTTCTTTGCACTGTTCTGTATGAAGAACTATATTTAATACATTTGATTAGATTCAAGGTTGCACAAGTAGTCAGAGAGCGAAATTTAGCTGGCATATAATCCGAAAGTGCAAAAGTGCTGCGAGAAAGTTGCCGGAGTTAGACGAGTGTCGCTCGAAAGCAGCAAAGGCTCGCAGGAAGGAGCCCGATCTGGGGGCAGATATCTGCCTTTATCTGCCCGGATCTGCGGAAAACCTTGCGGCCATGAGCTTTGTGCTGGCGTTTGATCGCCGGCGTGAATGACTAACACTGAATCAGCTTTCCGTAATGTCTTAAACTGAGGTCACCGCATGCCTCGGAGGGTGTGACATTTTTGGGACTAAAACCGCTTCATCTAGGGGTATGGAGGTCGTTCTGGTCGCTTCTTTAAAAAGACATTGTAAACCCTGGAAATAGTATTTTCCCTTCTATGAAGTCGGTGAATTAGGCTGTATGTGCGGACCTGTTTGTCAGGTTATACATTATGCTGTTAACTGAAAGCAAATGTGGAGTGAAATGAGTTTATAGCAGTGGCTCCGCTTTGCTCGGAAATCTAAACTGAATCTCACTAAGTTGGCAGAATTAGGTTGTTTGATCCACTCCATCCCTTCCCTAATGATGTCACTAATGAGCTGTGAAAGTCACAGGTGAATTGCTGTCTGCTAGAGACTTTCCGACGGATTAAATCCCATCTAGACTTTTCTGTGCCATCAGAGCTCACTGTTCAGGAAGAGGCGTAGCATGACCCGGCTGATATTATCGCACATAGGATTTGTTTATACTGCGAGCAGAGGCTGGATTTTATCCTTATTGGTGTCCATCTGTTACAAGCCTTGTCTGTGCATGTACCCGTAATATTGCACCAAAGTTTGGACATACTTACCCATAGAAAGGTTTATTTGTACTATTCTCTACATTTTATAATAATTATATAGACTTGGCCAGTTCTATGTGCTATGGGACTCATATTTCTTCAGATAGTTCCAACCCAAGCCGGGGACCCCCTAGAATTTTTAGTTATGCGTGTGGGTTAACTGGCTAGAGCTGGTCTCAAGTCTGCACTGGGCTGTTGTATCGGCAGGACCTGGGCCCAAACCATTCCAGGCCAGGTGGAGTTCTTCTCCAGTGAGGGCTCCGACACCTCCGTGCCCGTCCCCATCGTGGCGCTGAAGAACGTGGACGACTCGTACCCGCCGCAGAAGAAGTCTTTCATGATGCTCAAGTATATGCACGACCACTACCTGGAGCAGTTCGAGTGGTTCATGCGGGCGGACGACGACGTCTACGTCAAGGGTGACCGGCTGGAGGCCTTTCTGCGGAGCCTGAACAGCAGCGAGGCCGTACTCCTGGGCCAGACGGGCATGGGCGCCCGCGACGAGCTGGGCAAGCTGGCCCTTGAGCCCGGAGAGAACTTCTGCATGGGCGGCCCGGGGGTGATCATGAGCCGCGAGGTGCTGAGGCGGGTGGCGCCCCACATCCGCCAGTGCCTGCAGGAGATGTACACCACCCACGAGGACGTGGAGGTGGGCCGCTGCGTTCGCCGCTTTGCCGGGGTCCAGTGTGTCTGGTCCTACGAGGTGAGTCACCTTCCGTGGGTGGAAGCCTGATTACAGTAGGCTTCAGAACTGGGTGGGTTGCCGATGTACCCCCGGTCTCTTCACATTTCTCCTCATGTCATTTTTAAACCTGGGGGGGTGAATGTTTTTAGGCACAAATCCAGTGGGGAAAAATCCCATCGGAGCCAATGTGAAAGCTCAGACGCCAACTCATCTGCTCCCTGCTTCTCCTGCTTGTATTTAAAGTGACCAGCCGGAAGGGAGGCTGTCACTTGTGTTATCACCGTGTAATGGGACTCCGTGCCCTCGTCACAGCAGGGACACTGAAGCCTTCTGCTTTGCTCATACCCGTGCGTGGCTGCCCACTCCAGTGTGCGCGGCGCGGCCTCTTTCCTGCAGTGCCCGTGGGGCGGCGCGACCCCTATCCTGCAGTGCACGGTGGCTCTCTATCCCCCTTCCCCCACTGGGGGGTCGCCATGTCCCTCTCCAAGGCCACGGTCGTGAGGCAGCCTTGTGAAAACCCACAGCTTTCCAGCGGTTCACTGCATTCGTGCTAAATTTATCAGCATCTATTTATACCCGGGCCTGGGACCACATCCACGCTGTGCAAAGGGCTCGCCTAGGAGCGCATGTGTGCATGATGTTTATCCTGCCGTCTGCCACGGCCCTGCTTTCTCCTGGAGGCGTCTTCCGTTAAGAGGTAAGCTGTGAATGTGAGATGCGTGTACAGAAGGGACCTCCATTTTTGTGATTCTGTCTGTGAAAAAGACCTATAGCAGAATCAGATTCATGATTCAAGATTACTTTTTGTGTCATGTACATAGTTAGACAAGTACAACATGCAGTGAAATGTACCTCTGGCCTGGAAATAGGAGGTATATAAGGTATGCAGTATGCATATATTAAAGTATGTATTCGTGTATATTAAAGTGCAGTGTGCAGTTGCGCTGTGTTCTGAGCCATAGTTCTGAGGCTAGTGAGTGTCAGCATGTCATGAATCATGTTATGACTTCAGTTCGTATTATGAGACGGTGTTAAAGGCTTTGATGTCCTGGTTAAGACGTCTTATGGCCTGACCTTCGCATCTCCTTGGAAAGCTCATCCAACTTAGAATTTATTTTCTTTATGTTTGCCTTTATTTATATACATTTCATGAACAACGACACTTGAAACCCACACGGAATGTTCCAGGAGCTTGCAGAGAGGTCTGCGGTCGCTTATCGCCATCTTGCTACAGCGTCTGAGCGGTGAGCTTCCTGTCGACGTCATGCCCAGACCGGGGCCCCTATTGCTCTCCTCCCCTCACGGCCGCCAGAAACCCACTTTGACTTGACCCTCGAGGGTCTCGGAGAGCATGGAGCCACAGTTCGGTCCCGTTTCAGGGCGTTGAATTCGGGAAGGGTAGGCCTGTTCCTCTGTGGCCTGTCTGTCTGGTGGCTGCCCCCCCCCCGACCCGTCTCCCAGGCGATTACTGTGCTGTGTCGACGTAGGCCAGGCCGCCCTCTGCACGCCGCTCTGTCGCTGTCGAGTTTGAGTGTTGGCGTTGCGGTTCTGACCGCGGCCCTGGTTCTGCCCGGCCCTGTGGTCGGACGTGGGCCTGCTGTCAGATGAGCTGACCAGCCAGTGTGCCTGTGTAAAATAGCGGATTCTTTTGTTTAAAAAGTTTTTTTTTTTCTTTTCCCTTTTGTCTCAGACTGCATTACTAGTGGTTATCCTGACTTGCGTAGTGATTTCCTGTGTGTGTGTGTGTGTGTGTATGGGGGGGGGCTCATGTGTATATGATACATTGTGGGGACAAATGGATAAAAATCTGTCATTTTTAGTTTTTTGATTGCAGTCACAAAAGTCCAGTATTTTGTTTGTTTGCTTATGATTAAGGTTAGGGTTGGCTAGGGTTAAGGTCGTTATTGTTGGCTAGAGGTTAAGGTTGTCATTGCTTTATTTCAGGATGACAGATGCACATTTTATTGGATTAAAGTCGACATAAGTACACAGAAACTGTGGACCACAAGCTGATTTCTGTCTAAGGTTTAGGGTGTGGGTGCGGTGCTGCTGGGATTTCTGTTTTGCTCGGTACTGGGAGCAGCAGACTGGTTGTCCCAGAACCATAACACGATCTCACAATCTTGGAATTTCTCTGTTTCATCTTGCAGAATACTTGCATCTTTTTTTTGTAGGTTTTAGCAGGTGTTTTGTGTCTCAGTGTCTCAGTGTCTGAGTGTCTGAGTGTCTGTCCTCCTCCCCATTTCACTTCCACTCTGACTGAGGTTCCTGCCATAATTATACCCATGGAGGTGCCCACACACACAGCGCGCGCACACACACACACACACACAGCGCACCCCATCTGCACTCTCTGGTCCCGCTCTCCCCGCCATCTCATCCTCGCTCACATGTGGGTATCTGTCACTGCGTGGGCAGGGCCAGACACTCAGCTGTTTCCCATTGGCCTCGGGTCGTGGTGACCAGAGCAAATGACATGCCGCATCTCGGCAGAGCATCTGCTGATGTGAAAACCTCGCTTCCCCCGAGTGCAGATGGCCTCCCGGATGTCCGAACGGGGTTTACGGTTTCAGTCTGGATCAGTTGTCTCTCAGTTTCATACGCCTGCCTTAAGCACTTTGCTTCAGTTGATCCGTCTGTGGCAGCATCTCCTTACCCACCCTGTTTGTGTGATGTTGATTCGGTTCCTCCTTCCTGTGACCCGAGTAACGGCCTCGTGCTGGGTTCTGGGATTTTGTCCACCTGGTTCTCGTGTTCTATGTCGGGCGAGTTCTCCGTGCCCATGGCTACTCGGCGTTATCATCCAGTGTGCTTCTTCTCCGGTGCCTTGGCTGGGAGGGGATGAGGTTCACGGCCGTGTTTGCTGTCCTGTCCTATGCCCATTAGTCGCAATCTGTGAATGCAATCAGAAAACTAAAAATGCCAAAAGTCTTGTATTTTGTTTGGTTACTCATTCTTAAGGTCGTCATTGTTGGGATTAGGGTTTTCCCATAGAAATGAATGGAGAATCTCCATGCTGATTAGGATATGCACACTTTGATTGTATAGCGATGATTCCAGGACAATGAACCCCCTTCTTCCGCCGGCTGACATGCTTCACCTTCGTCATGAGCACATACCCTCCATGGGGTGACAGCAGGTACGGGGCGGGGAAGGAGTTTATGAAAAGTCCGCTGATGCCAGGCTTGAGACGGCCTGAGGAAGGTCCATCTCTGATTCAGCTCCACTGCCACGGTGCTGCTGTGCCTGGCCAGGCCTCCCCACCCCCACCCCACCCCCCCAGTCCTGCCAGGAGGCAAGTCGCGCATCTGTGCCGCACCACGGTGTGTTAGAGGCATGTAGCCCTCCCTGAGGTTTCCTCCTGACCCCCCTTTGTGTGCCACCCCCCTGTCTTGCTCCGTTATGGCTGACAGGGAGCCCCCCCGCCCTGTTCCCACCTGGACCCGGCTCCCGCAGCACCCCCATGCACTTTCTGCACACAAGACTGACTGTTTTTCTGAATGCTACTTGTATGTTTTATCAGATAACTCACACCTGTCTTTCTCCCAACAGACACTCAGTTTGTGCCCTTTTTTCTGAAAACTGGGCTCCACTGTTGGAGCTTATCTGTCTGTCTTCCTGCTCATCTGCCTGCCTCTCTGCCTGTCTGCTTATCTCTCTGCCTGCTTGTCTGCCTGCCTCTCTGCTTGTCTGCCTGCCTCTCTGCCTGCTTGTCTGCCTGTCTGCTTATCTCTCTGCCTGCTTGTCTGCCTGCCTCTCTGCCTGCTTGTCTGCCTGTCTGCTTATCTCTCTGCCTGCTTGTCTGCCTGCCTGCTTATCTCTCTGCCTGCTTGTCTGCCCGCTTGCCTGTTTGTCTGCCTGCCTTCTGCCTCTCTTTCTGCCTCTCTTTCTGCCTCTGTGCCTGTTTGTCTGCCTGCCTTCTGCCTCTCTTTCTGCCTCTCTGCGCTGCCTGACTGTGTCGAGGCTCCTACACATGCTGTTGGCATACCCCCCCTTACCCCCCACCCCACCCTTCATAATACTCTTCAACTGTCTCTGTTTCTCTCTCTCAGGGGGTTTGCTTACATCCAGTTACTAAGATTAAGCACTAATAACCTTTGCCAACACCAGCCTTTTCTGTAATGTGGACGTCTTCCTGACTTATGCCCCCTGCTCTCCAGCCGCTGTGGCACCCCCTGGCTTTTGTTTCTCATTGGTAGTGGCCAGAGGACTGAAGCAGGCTTGGTCCCCATGGTAACAGGAGTCCTGAAGCAGCCTGGGAGGGCAGCTTCCTGCTCGAACCGGGCGGGATGCGGGTCCTGCTGCTCTCAGGTGCCCCACAGACGCTGAATCGGCACGGTAAACCTCTCTGTTTCTTATGAATGGGCCCCTTTGTGAGTCTCCTTCTGAATCACAGAGTCCTTCCTCATCCAGCACGTTCCGTCCTCACGCCTGTGGAAAAGTGCTGTCTCACCAAATCCCAGGATATTGCACTGGAGCCGTGAGACACTGGAAATGGTCTGAGAATGTGTGACATCCCAGAATTCCTCAGCTTTCCCATACGTCCGTTTCCTGGCTGTGGGCCAGGCTGACATTCCCGTGGCGGATCGCAGCAGTGCGCCACTTTGTGGACTCGGCAGCTACGGTTCCTCAGTACTGAATGAGTTCACTGGGTTTGTTTTAACCCTGGTTAACTGCCACATTTTGCCCAGTGAGCTTCCTGCCGTTCGTGAGCAGGATCGTGGAGACGCCCTTTCCCCTAACCCTCTCGCT
The DNA here is from genome assembly GCA_026776945.1 of Isichthys henryi. Taxonomy (NCBI): domain Eukaryota; kingdom Metazoa; phylum Chordata; class Actinopteri; order Osteoglossiformes; family Mormyridae; genus Isichthys; species Isichthys henryi. The sequence goes on along the minus strand of JAODJX010000020.1, from coordinate 15,790,337 downwards.
GTTTGGAGTGCAGTAGGACAGTGACTCAGTATGTAGCGCTGTTGTCTCACCATTCTAGGGTCGCAGGTTCGAATCTTGCCCCAGGGTTGTCCGCATGAAGTTCATATGTTCTCGTTATGTTGTGTACAATCCAGTTATTTGATTTTGCATACATACACATGTGCTCTGCGTTTCCCTTGATCGGTTCCAAGCTCCCAATGGACTGGATAAGCCATTGGAACATGGATGGATAGATAGCTGGGCTTTTATGGAGCATGCCACTTACACCTTTCCGGCCTCCAGACTGGGAGTGCTCGTTTTGCCGTCGTTTCCACTCTGCTCACACTTTTGGGAGTGCCGCTGACAGGCTGTTCACGAGCAAGGTCACGTTTTGTTCATTAAACGCAAAAGGCTTTAATTCTTAGATTCTTGCTGGTGCCTAGTGGAAAACATCAGTGATATGTAAGAAGGATTGTTTTTGCGATGACATACCTACCTGCGTTGTGTTTTTGTTGTGTTTGTTTGTTTTTCTGCCGCTTGGGACGCGGAAGATGGATGAACCACACCTTCCCGGTGGTTTTTCCCGTCACCCAGGGAGTTCTCCTTGTTGGCACTCATCAAATTCCAGGCCAACTGAAAACCCAGTTGCCACAGGGTGGGCGGTCTTCTGTCAGACAGCTGGAAGTGACTGTGGTCTGCCTGGTGTCTCCTTCCCGGGTGCTTAGTGCTCTCTGCTTCCCCTCCTTCTCCTTAGTCACTCCTTTTTTCACAAATGCACTGTGATCCAGGTGCTTTTTTGTTGTTATTTTTAGCTAGGTAGATTTTTTTTTAAGGTGATCCCTTCTAACCCCACTGTCCTACAGTATCTCCATAAATCTCCTGCCACCTTAAAACACTGGGGCTGTCCTGCCTGTCCCAGAAGCTTCCCTGCCTTTATGTTGCTGACTTGCTGAAAAATGCCCTGCTTGATCGCACACAGCTGTGCCAGCCTTAGTGGATGCTAATGTGCTGCCTTCTTTCGCTCCTCCCTCGACGGCGGACGGACCAGCTCATAGGCCTCCTCCTCGTCCGGCATGAAGCCTTGCGGCATCCAGCCTCCTCCTCCTCCTGGCTCGGCCCGCCTCTGGGGTGAATCAGTGCTGGCAGTACCCTTTAGGAAGGAGGAAACGGCCCTTTGTCAGAGATTCCCTCATTGTGGAAACGTTCAGCAGAGCTGCTTCAGGACAGAGCACAGGCATTGTGACGTGTCATGTGATGGGGATTTCTTGATCTGTCTAGACTAGTGTTTTCCATTCCGGTCCTCGGGGACCCACAGACAGTCCATGTTTTTATTCCATCCCAGTTTTATTCCTGCAGGGAGGGAGCAAAAACATGGACTGTCTGTGGGTCCCCGAGGACCGGGATGGAAAACACTGATCTAGATGGAGCTTCTCGTGGAAACCATCCTTTTGTGGTGGTTGTTTCCCCTCCCTAGCTGCCCTCCGGCTCTGCCTGTGCTTTCGAGGTTGGTAGTTCGTAGATGGTAGTGGGCCTGCAGTTAGCTCTCGGCTCTCTGACGTAAATGCTGTGCTGTGCCCAAGGTCCTGGGGACTGTCTCCAGAAGTGTCCCTTCCTGTGGGTGGGTGGGT
>JAODJX010000020.1:15774297-15788630 GCA_026776945.1 Isichthys henryi | reverse complement strand
AGGCAGAATACCCCGATTCCTTTAGTAACTCTTCCCCTTACGAATGCACTTTGCTCCTGCCTGCATGAAATCCATTGATTACACTTGCATTAAATTAACTTAACTGATGCTTTTATCCAAAGGGACCTACATTTATTTTGAGAAACAGGGTGATCAAGCAATTGGGGGTTAATTGCCTTGTTCAAGGATTCACTCTGCTGATTTTGTGAATTGCTTCTGGGATTTGACCCGACGACCTTCCGATCACAGGCGCCGCATTCTAACACACTCAGCCTCGCACTGCCTCTCGATGTGACTGACTTCTCCCTGAGCTGCTCCTCTTTCCCGAACGTCTTACAGCCACAGAAACGGGTGCATGATGTCAGGATCGCGTCTGCACAGCTGTACACTGTAGCTGTATGCCGCCTTCATCGTGTTGCTGCTTATCGGTGCGGTAGGTTTGATCTGAGACCTCCTGGCAGGAGATGAGCGGACCATGTTGTCAGTACTGTGTCATTACAGAGAGTGTTTATATCTGACTGGAGGGAATTTGGATAAATTTTATGTTAAATGCACTCAGAAAGACTCCTGGAATTTTGATGAAACAAAGATTATTTTTCAAACGCTTTTTATCTTAAAAAAACAAAAAAAAAAAAAACAATGCATTTTGTTCTCAAATTTAGTTTCACGGAAGAAACGGGCCTCAGGTGTGGCTTGGTAACCGTCGCCCTCCTCACCCTGCAGTGGCGTCACTAGCGTCTCTCTTATAAGCCTCTGTTTCTCTTCCCATTCTGGTCTCCGGTCTCCGTCCTGCCCGGGGACGGAACGTCAGTGCGGTCTCCGTCCTGCCCGGGGACGGAACGTCAGTGCGGTCTCCGTCCTGCCCGGGGACGGAACGTCAGTGCTGCCTGCGCCAAGCTGCCGCTTCTTACCTCTTCCAGCCTCATGTGAGAATTTTTACCTGAGTGGCTAGCAAGACTGAGACGACCTCGGGCGACTCTGCCCTCATGAGGCAGTGAATAGCTCTGCTTTGATGGTTAACCGCCGTAGCAACTTCCATTAAAATGAGCTCACCAAAAAGTTTGCCGCTGTGGGGAAGGAGAAAAGGAAAAGGAGGTGTCACCCAGCGAATCTGCACCTCCCAAGAGAACCCGGCGACCTGGGAGCTGCGGAGGCGGCGCGGGGGCTTGGAGCCGCCCTGCGGGCTCGTGCGCATGAGGCTTCCTCGCTGCTCTTCCCTCACTTCCCCCTCTGACTCGTGGCTTTGGGCTTGGCTCCGCCGCAACACCGGTGCCAAGGTCTGGAAACGCGAGAGCCGCCTTCCGCGCGGTGGCTGTCATTGCCGCCGACCCGGAGAGCCCTGCCTGCCCCCCCCCTAGCACAAGTGGGTCGTTATGGGGAAATGGCAGGAAGCCCTTTGCTTGTTAATTTTGGGGCCGGTGGGGGTTTGTTGTCATTCCGTCAGGCTGCCCTGAATCACACACACCCCCCGCCCCCCCCACGAATGAAAGAGCCCAGCCTAAATGAGGTGGAATATCCACCCTGTAATTGCTGTATATCTGAATTATATTTGGCTGTATAATTGTATACTGTTAGCGTTTATACCTCATTTCAAGCTATGCTTCCGTTAAATGGAGATTCATTTTCTCCATAAGAGCTAATCCCAGGTTTTTTAATATTCATCCCTTTCCGGTTCTTTTAAATCTTCAGGGCTTTGTGTGTGTGTGTGTGTGTGTGTGTGTGTGTGTGTGCGCGTGTTATAAAGAATCTAGCAAATCCAGGAAGATTTTTTTGCAATGCCTTAGCATCTTGTGAATGACTTGCCAGTGGTTGATGCATGGAGTCCCTGATTGATGTCGTAAAACGCCCATGTCACGAAGCACAATGTCAAATACAATGTACATGGGGTAAATGAATCCCTTATTCATAGGGCTGGTAATTAGGGGCCATGTCAGCAAAGGTTTATCACTAAATCCCAAACCCAGTGTTGGTTGTCTTCCCATAACTTATCCTAATGAACCTGTTAACCTCACTTCTGGTTCGACTTGACCAGCCCTGCCCCGAAGATGCTTTGAGCTTCTGTTCCAGGGGCCCCATCCTTCCTGCTCTTCCTGTCCCTGAGTGATCTTGCGCTGTGACAGAGCATCCCTGCCGACCGCTTAAGGCTCAGGCTGCTCAGTCGTGTGTTTCTGAACAGTGTAGCAGCAAAACCGCTGGTGGGTCTGAGTCAGAGATGACAGCAGGGCACGGAGCCCAAGGATTCAGGCTTTCGGGAAACGTTAGGCAGACCAGAGGTCTAGCCGTTTGCCAGACAGCCCTGGCCAGCATGAGGCCCGCGGAGCCCAGAATTGGGCCTGGCAGTGCCAGGATTCCACATGTCCACATGGCACGGTCAGGCAGGCACGGGCAGAGACAGCGCTGTCCTGGTTTAGCTCCGTCTACAGAGAGCCAGAGGTGCAGATGTGTCTGAGAAAGCGAGAGGCGACCTCGAAAAGGGGCCTCTGAAAAGGCCCAGTCAACACAATCGCCGTTTGTCCTCCAGGCAGGCCGAGAAATGTTAATGATGTGAAAATTGTGACTCCAAATTGTGAAAATAGGTCTTTACTTTTCCGTTTTCCCCCCTCCTTATTTAGTAATGATGTGTGTTTGTTTGTTCTCCATGTCGGCAGCCATAAGGCAGGCAGCTCTCCTTCGTTTTTGCAAGTAATCGTTCGCTCTCCGCCTAGTTTAGAAAATCGCCTAGAATTTACAAGAATCCATGTGGACCCCGAGGGCTGCAGACCTGCTGTTTGTCATGGGCTGGACAGGGCTCCTCCGGCACCCCCCACGGCGTGCTTTCAGCCCGGGCCCATGGCCGAACCTCCACGCAAGGAGCAGTGCCATCCTGTAGGGTGCGCTGTAGTCAACATTCTTGTCATCATGTGCCATGTGGTTACCAGCCACGGGGTTCCTGATCGTCAGCTGCATCATGACCTTTGACCCTTCACGCATCATTTCCTGTCCAATGCATAGTAACCATCCCAGAATTACCGATTAGCTTAATTAGACTGTGTGTATTGATGAATATATGTCAGATTCCCTTGTTCATTAAGCAGCAGGGCTGTGCTTTGAGTGCAGTGTCTTAGGAGTGCAGTGCTTTAAGAAATAAATGTATGTTTTTTTTCTGGCCTGGACACATTGCAGCCAGAGGCCTGGCAGTCTGTTATTAGCTTTCTGTTTGGACGACTTCTCCGCCCCTGAGGCTTTCTGATGAGAAGGTGACGGTTACTCAGCTGTGGCAGGGTGGAGGAAGGATGGGGGCTGGACAGTGTAGGAGGAGGAGGACAAGACTGCCGGCAGTCAGGTGTATAGTAAGGAGCTGGAGGTTTTTGAGGGAAGAGGACATTAGCTTACTTAGCTTTTTAGCTTTTCATTACCTTTATTTGTATCTGTACTTTTGGCCTTGCAACAGTTTTAACTTTTCATTAGCATCACATTGGCTGGTATCTGGTTGGCTTGCCCTGGCCCTGCATTGCCCTGTGATCTCACCGTGCCGGATTCCGCACTGGACCGCCGCCTTGCTTCCAATCTCTGATCTCTACAGGTGACCGACTGCCTGCACTGCTCAAGAACCACAGGAAATTGAGCCCAGGGGTCTTAGTCGGGTATCTGGTTGGCTTTGGCCCGAGGGCCCCGCATTGCCCTGTGATCTCACCGTGCCGGATTCCGCACTGGACCGCCGCCTTGCTTCCAATCTCTGATCTCTACAGGTGACCGACTGCCTGAAACAGCAGGACGTGATTCATATGAACTGGACCTGTTGGCTCTCTTTGTGTGTGGCTGCTGTAAGTCGATACTGGAGGGACATCCGCTCGACCTTATCTTTCTCTGGAAGGTTCCGTGTTTAAAGTGGGACACGACTGAAAGGGGTGTATTTGGAGGAATCGATGTCCTGGCATTCTGGTCCAGGGAGCTGTGGTTCGCCTCGGTGTGAGGACCTGGGTCTTCTGGACATGGTTTCTCGGGGATGGGGAGGACACACATCGGTAAAGAGTTTTAGGCCGAAGGAAGAGGAATGTGTGAGTCCTGGTCGTCTATTAAAAGCACCTGTGAAGTGGCTGTGGACAAGGAGAAGGGGTAACTGAAGGGTGTCATCCAGAATCCACATTCTTTTCCCTTAAATAGCTCCAAGAAAAAAATGCCACTAAAGTGGATGTGAAACGTAAAAGACAGTGAGTGCTTTTGTGTCACATCATTCATATCACTGTTCTCCACCCCCCCCCCCCCACTGGCCGTCGTGTCCTTTGGCATGAGGACGCAAGAGCCTTTATTAAATATTTTAAGGGTGCCCATTAATTTGTGCCTGATAAATATGAGCTCCATAAATCTAGATGAGCACAGGGAGTCCTGCTGAGTTGCATAAGAGAACTTTTTCACTGGGCTTTTTTCTGCATTATCCCCTATGTGGAAGCCTGGGGTATTAGCCTGTGTGTGTATTACATTGTAGGGACATTTTTCTGTCCCCACAAGGGGAAACTCAATTTTATTAAAATCTGTCAATGAACTCAAAAAAACAAAAATTGTCAAAAGTCTTATATTTATTCAGTTTGGTTGCTTATGGTTAAGGTTAGGGCTGGGTTGGGGTTAAGGCTGTCATAGTTGGGATTAGAGATTTTCCCATAAAAATTAATGGATGGCCCACACAATGACATGAAGACAAACCTGACTGCCGGTAGCTCTGACTACCACATTACCCAGCCTGCTTTGCATTAATTCCCTCTGTTTTCTAAGCAATTTTATCTCACTCTTTTACTAACATTGCTGTCCACTGGTTTTACTCCTGCTCCTGTGCTAAATGAACACTCTGGTAACTGTGAGTTCCTGGGAGCGAAAACATGGACCGGCTATGGGTCCCCAAGGACCAGGTTGGGAACCACTGGGCTAGATTGACAGTGTTTTGTAGGTTTAGAAAACTTCCTTCTTGTTGACTCAACCATGGAACCTGAGTATTGAGATATAGTTTGCTTAATAATCTCTTCTTTTTTTTCCTACCCCCGACTTGACTCCCCAGATGCAGCAACTGTTCTACGAAAACTACGAGCCCAACAAGAAGGGCTACCTCAGCGACCTGCACAACAGCAAGATCCACCGGGCCATCACGCTGCACCCCAACAAGAGCCCACCCCACCAGTACCGGCTGCACAGCTACCTGCTTAGCCAGCAGATTGCCGAGCTGCGACACCGCACTGTGCGGCTGCACCGCGAGATCGTTCAGGCCAGCCGCTACACTGGCAACGCCGGTGACTTGCGCAAGGAGGACCTGCAGTTGGGCGCCGCCCCCTCCTTCATGCGCTTCCAGCCCCACCGGCGGCAGGACGTCCTGGAGTGGGACTTCCTGACGGGCCGCTATGTCTGCTCAGCAGCCGAAGGGCAGCCACCACGCCGCGGCATGGAAGCCTCGCAGAAGGCGGCCCTGGAGGACATTGTCATGCAGTTGATGGAGATGATCAATGCTAATGCCAAGACGCGTGGCCGTATCATCGACTTCAAGGAGATCCAGTATGGTTATCGGCGAGTGAACCCCCTCTATGGGGCGGAGTATGTGCTGGACCTGCTGCTGCTCTACAAGAAGCAGAAGGGGAAGACCATGGTGGTCCCCGTCAGGAGGCATGCTTACCTCCAACAGACGTTCAGCAGGATCCAGTTTCGTGAGGAGGAGGAGCTTGATGCCCAAGCTCTGGCCGGCAGGATCAATCATGACTCGGGTTCCCTCACCTTCCTCTCCAACTCCCTCAAGATGCTAGTGCCTTTCAACCTGGGCGGCACCAACTCCGACCACAAGGAGCCAAGGGAAGAGAGGATCAACATTCTGGTACCGTTGGCAGGTCGATATGAGATCTTCGTCCGATTCATGGCAAATTTCGAGAAGGTTTGCCTGATTCTTAACCAGAATGTCAAGCTGCTAGTGCTGTTGTTCAGTGAGGACAGTGACATGGAGCGGGTGAAACAAGTTGAACTGATGAGGGAGTACCACATCCGATACCCTAAGGCCGAGCTGGAGATCCAACCTGTGTCGGGTCCATTCTCCCGGGCTGTGGCTTTAGAGGTGGGCTCTTCCCACTTTTCCAACGACTCTCTGCTCTTCTACTGTGATGTTGACCTGCTTTTTACCGTCGATTTCTTGAACCGGTGTAGAAGTAACACGATACTGGGGCAGCAGACATACTTTCCCATCATTTTCAGCCAGTATGACCCCAAGGTTGTCTACGCAGGGATGGTTCCAAGCGACAACCATTACGTCTTCACCTCCAAAACAGGACTGTGGAGACACTTCGGTTTCGGCATCGTCTGTGTCTACAAGCGGGACCTGGTTCGGGCTGGGGGGTTTGATGTGTCCATCCAGGGCTGGGGCCTAGAGGATGTAGACCTTTTTAATAAATTCGTCCAATCAGGGATCAGACTTTTCCGAAGCACAGAAACTGGTATAGTGCACGTACATCACCCCGTCTTGTGTGACCCTAACCTGGACGCCAGTCAGTATAAGATGTGTCTGGGTTCCAAGGCTTCATCCTATGGGTCGGCACAGCAGCTGGCTGAGATCTGGCTGGAGAAGAATCATCTGGGCTTTGGAAGAACCGGCAATAGTGCCAATAGGTCAAGGACAGCATGAACAAGCCAGTTTGGGCTCTCCTTTTTAGCAACTTAATTTATTTTGTACACAAAGATAGATTGTGGATATATTTTTGGAAATGTTTTTTAAAAACATTGATTTTTATGTGGGTAGTGTGCATGAAAGGTTCTTCTAGTGGCTGAGCCTAAGAGGGCTCAGACCTAAAGGACCATCCTGTTGGATTTCGTGCGCGGCAGTTATCCGCTACGCTCTGGCGTTTTGACAGAATCAAACAGAAAGTCAGTGCCAATTACTTGAGTCAGATATGGATTTTTCGAGTTACTGCTACTAAATTATTTGCTTTTTCATCCAACTGTTTTATATAAAGGTATGCACAGCAACAAAAAAAAAAAAAAAAAGTTTTAAAATGTGCTTCCAGATGGAATACTGCAAGAGTCAAGCTGCACGTGATTGTTAGGGCATCAGTGAGGCGGGCACAACAGGATTGTGGTCCAATAAGATTACGTGCCTCAGTGATGGACATACTGCAGGCCTATGAATGCGACGTTTCCACAGAGCAAATCAGTGTTTTAGGGTGTTCTTTTGGTTTTTTTGTTTCTCCTTAACTCGAGTCTGCATGTAGGTAATGATGAAGCTTGACACATAGTTTTAATTAAATACCATAGATTTTTTTTTTCGTATCCGTGCAATTAAATGTCTGCTTCTATCATCTGAAATGCTGGATCTGGTATCTTCCATTTCTTCGTCCGTATGTCTAATTTATTAAATGTTTGTTTGCTTTTTATAATATATGAGCTTTGCACGGTGTCGAATGGAAAGGATGTAACGTTTTTTCACCAATGGCTTGTTACCGAAGACTGTTTGCTAGCTTGTGTGTGTGTGTGTATGCGGCATGTGTGCATGCATTTTTGTAGTTATTACATTGTGGGGACTGTAACTTTTTACCTTGTGGGAACATTTTTTTGATTCCCTCAATTTTTTTATAAAAATCTGTGACTGCAATCAAACAACTAAAGGTCTTAATTGTATTTTGTTTGGTTACGTATGGTTAAGGTAGTTGGAATTAGATTTTTTTCCCATAGAAATGAATGGAGTCCCCATAAAGATATGAATATATGGACTGTGTGTGTGTGTGTACATGCGTGCACAAGATGGTATGTGTACACATCTCCGTGAGCCACCATGTCTTCCTGTGGTCTATTTGTGTCTGCACCCACACTTGTGTTCAGCTGGAGGTTGTAGATGCAGTGGGGTCCACCTCACTGTGTTTGGTATGTCGCCCCCTGGCAGGGAACCGCTGTCCCTTTATTTTGGTGCTCCCTCCCTGGGAGGGTGTTCCAGCGGGCGGTAGGGCTAAACGTGGCTTTGTTTAACAGAAGTGTCTGGCAATATGTGTTTGGTGGCGCCGAAAACTGCACTTAAGGGTCCGTGTCCAATAAAGCTGACTAATGGCGCTTTTCCTCTGGTGTACAGGAACCGAGCTGTACCAAGCGTACAGGAAAGAGAGACTAATTACAGCGTGGTTACAGCTCGCTTCCATATTTCACTGCAGAAGGGTCGGCTCAGTTAAGGTTGTGCCGGGTGGTATTATTATTATTATTATTTATTATTCCAATCCACATTTTTCATTTCCAATCTGATTCCAATACACAACTGCCGATACCAATACAAATTGTGATACAAGAGCCCTTTTTACTTAAAATGCTGTGTGTGTGTATGTATGTATGCATGTGTGTATATATATATAAATATATATACTTTGTATTTTATTAATTATTAATATTTTTAAACTTGTAATTCCTGATAAAATGTATGCCAAAACATCTTTAATTAGGCTACTGGAAACATACATGACGTACAAACGAGGTGGAACAGTACATGTTATTTTAAGTGTTTCTGAGGAATTTTCAGTTCATTTTGAATAAACCCCAAAGGAGGACAGGCAAGTAGCGAAATGCCTAAACCGCCCCACGACCTAACTGAGGTAAGCGTCACTTACACGAGGGGCCGCTATGGCAAGGAAGTGTATCACAAGCTGTAACGTGAAAAAACAGCCCAAGTGAGCGACTCCCAAATCATCCATTGCTTTTCATATTATTCGAGTTGACTCGGACAATTCCTGCACTTTTTTAGTGGGATTTTCCACTAAACGCTACTCTCATCTCTCAAAACTCTGTGCTACTAGTTGCTGTTAAAAGCGTAAACTGCTTGTCACCCCCTTACCTGACGTTCTTACGCTCCTGGTACTGCTAAGGGTATGCGCATGACGTCACAGCAGGCGCTCATATCATTGAGTGGCAAACGGACAGAGCGTTCAGCTTACATGCTGCAAAAAAACATCTAAAATGTTAAAGAACTGCGGTATGATTGTACAAATAAATTTAACACGAAATAGGAGATATCTTTTTAGAGACTACCAAAAACAAAATAAGTAAGTTTCACACGTGAATCGGTCACGTTTCACCAATACCCGATCGGTCAAATGTTCTGGAATATCGGATCAGTCATCTCTAAAATGTATTATTATTATTTTACTGTATGCTAATTTCTACTAGCTAGTCTGTGAGAATCGTCGTGTTATGCAAGTATCAAACGCTAGCAGAGTTAGTATTTGCATGCATGAATTTGCATTACGAACATTCAGCTGTTCTATAGTACTTTTTAAAGTAGGAGACTTTCTAGAATGCACAAGTAGACTACTAATAATGAATGAAATATAGAATATGCGTTTTTCCTTCATTTTATCTACGTACAGAGCGCCGACATCGCCATGCATTTTGACCAATCAGGTGGTGGTGACGCTACCAGCTTGGTTTAGGCACGCTGCACGGGTACGGGTTGGGTACGGCTCGGTTCCTGGTGGCAGCGGAAAAGCGCCACCTACCTACCGATTACGCTGCGTGCGTGATGGTGAATGTAAAGCTAAACTGTAGATGAAACCGGAGCACAGAGATTGCGTCCGCCAGCGACACAGGCTTTCTGTGCGGAGCTCACTCTGAGGGTTAGGTGAGTCTTATAACAACACCCCACCCACCCCAAAGATCAGATAAGAGAGATGGGCCCTATACAGTCTCCTGGAGGTACCACACCTCTGTGACGTATGAGTTTTTAATCCTTTTATGCTGAAATGCAAAGTGAGTATTACTAGTGCACGTAGGTCTATATAAGTCTGCCATATGTGATATATGTGTTTATACACACAAACGGCAGAACTTAAATATATAAGATCTGAAGTCATTCTACATATGGTCTGTTACTTGAATCGACATCTTCCTCCCCCTGCTCCTCTCTTCCCTCCCTCCAAATTCTGCCCATCGCTGTTGTCTGGGGCCCACATGGCCTCTGTGATCTCTAACAGAACCAGCATTTCCATTTTTCTTTACTTTTTAAAACTGGCTGGGATTTGCGAGAATGGGCACCAGTTGAAATGTGTATCCTGATGTTTGACCGCGGAAAGCGTTTACACGGGTTCCGAAAATAAGTCATTTACGCGTCACCCTGTTCTGTTTTTCTGGTTTTGCATTTATTTTCGTAAACGAGTGAAAATTATTTTCTGTGGTTTCTGTTGGAACACTTATTTCCCCCCAGATTTCCTCAGAATAAAGTTAGAGCTGAAACACATTTAGGTTTTCCTGACACCTTATTTGCGGTCTTTGTCTTATTCACTTGCTTGTACGCTGACGCTGATTGACTGACAAGGTTGGGTTGATAATTATCAATAGCATCTATAATTTCACTGATATTCACTTGTGTAATAGTGGTCAATGATACCATGGGATTCGAACTGGATACCTTCTGGTGAAAATCCGCACAACAGCCCTAGTGCACAAGAGTCCCTACAGGAGCTTGTAAAGCTGCCTGTCCTTACTGGTACTGAGCATGTGACCAAGGCAGAGGGCCAGCCTATCGCTGTCTGCACGTGTCTCCTGTCTGTTGTTGGGGGCTTATTCTGCGGAAACTGGGGGGCTGCAGTCACACAGCTGCTTGTTTTCCTTCCTCTGTGCCCCCCCCCCCCCCAATTCAGAATCCCTTTTATCCATTTGAAAAAGCTCTTTGGATGGAGATCAGAGGACCTGCTCTTTCAGTTTGGTCCTTCCAGGTCAGGCCCCCGCTTCAGCCCAGACGCGGCTCGCGAGGGAGCAGAACTTCGCTTCTGCACCCCCTACCTGACCGGTATTACCCAGGCAGAGTGGGATCAGGGCAGACGTTTCTGTGATGAAACATACATGTAGGAAAGGAGGGGGGGGGGGTCAATCAGGGGAACCAGGACTTTACTCTGGTAATTGCATGACTTCGTGTAATTCTCCTCTCAGCTTGTTAAATATAAAAGTGTCTAATTTTTCCACCCCGAAACACAGCAGAGATCTGGTCTCCTGTTTTGCGAGATCGATTCTCCCGCTTTCTCCAAAAGTCTCTCTTAGCATGTTTTTGTTGTGTAGTCGCCCTTCCGTGGGCTCTGTGATCGAGGCCCTAGCTGCGTAGCCTGTCTGGTGAAGCTCTGTTTGTCTCCTCCTTCCCCTTCACCAAAGCTGCCAGAAGCATCTTTCATCACCTAGAGTCTTTTTTGGGAGAAACACAGTGTCTTATTTCGTTTTACACTCCATAAAATACCTCTCATTATTCGTCATAAACTAGCTGTTGGAGTGATAAACAGCTTTGGAATTCCAAGGCAATTCCAAATAAAGACCTTTTGAGCCACTGAAGTGGAAATTTTGAACTTGTTATATTGATCTCATTTCTATATATCCTGAGATGTTTGTGGGGTGGAGATCAAGCGAACCTTTTCTAGGAGGCCCTTCACATAGAGTTCCTCATGGTTTAATGACGTTCTCACTTCTGTCAGGAGAACAACAGAAACAACAGACATATATCATGGCATTTAATCTCCGGATTGAGACCACAATTTTGAAGCAGTGAGCAAATTGTAATAACATTATATATGAGCCAGATAAATAGAAAAAATAAGATAAAGGACCAGAAAGATTTTTAATCTCAGGCATATCTAAAAGGTGATGTGTGTTGCTTTCTGCTCACACAAGCCCAATAAGGCACCAAACATTCCCAGCCAGTCCACGGGTTCCCACAATGCAATGTTTCCATGGCTGTCATATTATCACATGTCGTGGAATGCCTTTACCATCATGCCCACCCAGCCTTCTGCGGGAGGCGTGTGCTGCAGCAGATGATCATCTCCAGGCAAAACCAGGAGCTGTAATCCCTGAAGCTCTCAGGGCGTCTTAGCTTGTTGGCACATGATCCCGAGTGGGTAAAGTGGAACTGGGGAAAAACATTTTTTTTTCTGTTCCAAGGGTCAAATTGAAAGAAAAAAATCAACTAAGGTAGCAAACCTAAGAAACCAATGTAATAAGTTATCAGATGGCTTTGTGGAGCTGTAATTGTTTAGCACAAGTCAATTAAATTCTTTCTCTCTCTCTGGGGTTGCAAAATAGGCCCCCCCAGGGCGATTCTGGCCATCTTTGGCTCCTTGGGATTATCCCGCAGAGCAGGCAGCACGCCTGCAGGTGATTAACAGCCCTCATGATGACTTTAAACTCATTCCATGCCCAGGCCCCGCGCGTGAACAGCGGTGCTCTCTGTCAGCTCAGCCGCATGTGGCTACAACTACAGATCGAAGGCCCTGGAGGAGGGGGGTGGAGAGATGTGACCATTAACTGGCAAATACACCCAAGTAACATAATTTTTAAGAACAACAGCAATCTGAAATCGTGAGCTTGCCAGAGTACACTGCGGTTAGCAATGCAGAAGAAAACATGTAGGTTTTAGGAACACAGGAGGGAGAGAGAGTGAGGGAGAGACAGAGCATGTGCGTGTGTGTGTGTGTGTGTGTGGTTTTACAGGGCATAACAATCCCTTAGTCTGTTTCTGTTGATGCTTAGGAGACTGTAATCTGCTGACATCTGTTGTAAGGTCAGGCTCTTGGATGGAGCTGTTCTCTGATTGGCTAAGAGTAAGCATCCGCTAAGGCTTTTGGATGGAGCTGCTCTCTGATTGGCTAAGAGTGAGCGTGTGCATGAACAGTTACACACCACTTCCCGACCATTGGTCTACATTACACTTCACCTACTAGTATTGATGACCCTTCAGATTGTTTGAGTCTTTTTGATTGGTTGGTGGTTTAAAAAACCTAGTTGGTGTTTCCTGTTAACGAGGCCCTGAGTAGCAGTGGGCTCTCACTGGAGAGGCAGACTCCGATTATGGGGTTATTAAAGGAAATAATGCTGGGCTTTATGTCAGTGCTTATGGCTCTGGGGCAGACATGCACGTCACTAATAGACATTTTCATTCGTTCGTTTTATGTTCTGCCTTGGTAGCTTTGCGCATTAGTCTCAGTCCGGCAAGAAGCTCTTCTTAAATGTTACTAAAGATATTTCACTACACAGACGTATGTGACAAATAAAACAAATAAAAAATAAATGACTTCAGTAAAAGTGCAAGATCGTAGCGCAGAGCAAAAGTAGGGAGAACGGAGAAAACCAGAACATTTCAGTCATTGGTTCTGGTGCAAATTACCAAAAATCATCCCTTTTATCCATTTGTGATGCTATACTTCTTGATTATATTCCTCCTGGCTTTTACAGAGAGGAACTGGTATCCAAGATGTTCTTGGGACTGCAGCCTTCTCAGAAATTAGGTGCAGGCTGGCTTTGGGTTCTCTGTACTTCAGCTTCTGCTCAGGGAAGTCAGACACAGGAGAGTCCACAGCATGTCATCCAGGCCTGATTCAACACAGAAGGTAATGTACGCACCCCTCCCCCCCGGCTGTGTGGGTCCTGCCCAACAGGCAAATATTTCAGCTTCCAAGACCCTCATGGTTGGTGGCTGCACTGAGCCTCTCCTCTACATGTGTGATCGGGCTGCTAATTGCCTAAAATCGATGCTCTGGGTAAATTATTAACAGCCAGAGTAGTTGTAAAGGCTCTCATGACTGTGTAAGTGCGTTCCTACTCTTTCATGGTACGATAAATATTCCTCATTAGGCATTTGAACTTGCTGGAAAAGCAGTGTTTATCTTCTGACGTATAAATCAAAGTGACACTTGGGTTCTTTTGCCCGTGTCCTTGAAACATTCTTTTACTTTCTGTGGAGTTCCACTTAGCAAGTCACTACTAGTCTCTGTGAGCTAGCTAGGGGCACAGATAATGAAGGTACAGGACAGCAGACAACATTAGCAGTAAACAGCAGTAAACATTAACAATAATTAATGTTTACTGTGGAGAGGGAGTAACACCCCGTGAGTAACATTATCTATCGCTTTTCTGTAGCGGAATGTGGTACGGTAATTCAGCTAAATCTGGTTGGATAACCCCCGATTTGACTCAAACCTAAAGTAATCAGAGTTATTGCATGCTTCTTGCATTGCAGTGAAACTGGCCTTAAATGTAAAATATAAGGAGGAGTAAGAAGTCTTACATTTTACTTACCTATAGCTACAGACGCCCTGTAGGAGGCGCACTCCAGCTGTCCCCAGTGTGGCCTTTCTCCCCCATCATAGCAGGCACTGTCTGTCCCCTGACACTCCGGAATGTTGGTTGCCACCCAGCTCTATAGCCACACCCCCTCGCACATGCTCAGTGCCACCCTGGGCCAGACAGCCAGGAGTCAGGATGCACAAAACTGCAGCTTTCGGCTGTATATAAACACAGAGCATATGATGGGGGGGAGGGGGGAGGGGGGGTTAGGACAATCCCTGAGTGACAGGGGCCTTTGGGACATGATTGGATTG
>JAODJX010000020.1:15744433-15774197 GCA_026776945.1 Isichthys henryi | reverse complement strand
TTGGACTGTGGGGGGAAACCGGAGTACCCGGAGGAAACCCAACGACGACATGGGGAGAACATGCAAACTCCACACACGTGACCCAGGTGGGGACTCGAACCTGGGTCCCAGAGGTGTGAGGCAACAGTGCTAACCACTGCACCACCATGTCGCCCCTTGTTTTATACATATATGTTTTATTACAAAATAAAAATCTGCCAAATTTTATTTTCTACAATGAATATCATTATATACTAGTTTATGCATTACTAGTTTAAAATACGTGCATAACGGACAAATACCTTTAAGACGATTGCACCGCCCTCTCGAGGGAACGCATGACATCACTCAGCAGATCAGCCAATGACAGCAGCGGATGGATCAGTATGAGGAATAGTGTGTGTGTTTGTCATGTAAGCGTGCGCACAGGGCTGCGTGTGAGTGAGTGTGTGTGTGAGTGTGTGCTGTGTGCGTGTTTGTGTGCCGACCCAATTCCGACCGAAACAATACGAGCCGCGGGACAGGCGAAGTGAGACCGATCAACTTCGCCCTAATAATCGCGCATACGTTTGCAGAAGACTCGCTTGGAAAATCATCATCGTCATCATCTTCACAATAATGTTTATTTTTTATCCGGTGCGGATTCTGCTCTCCCTCAACTGAAATATACATATATATATATATATATATATATATATAATTATATATACAGACATCTATCAAGCTACTTGGCGGAGGAGAGTTGTTGCAGCACTTTAGTAGTAGTTAGCAAGGGGCCGTTTCGATTCTCCAGCATAAGTTCATAAGTGTGCTCTTTGTGCGTGTTTCTGTATGTGTGTGCGCGCCGTTCACCAAGTGTGCAAAACCGAGCAAGCGCACGATCGCAAATGTAACCATTTAAGTACTTATTCATAACCAGTTAGCTGCATTTACGAGACAGCGCGAGAAAAAAGTTCATCAGCTCGGTCTCGCGAGCTAATGACATATAAATCAAGATGTTGAAGACCTTAACGAAAAAGCTAAGGCGGCAGTCCCTTAATGAGATGCACCCTTTTCAGCTCAAGGTAAGTTCATAAACTACATTATTTAAAATGAAAAGGGGGAACATCGTGAATGAAGGATGGAAACGTGATACGCCTGAATGTAAACACTGTGCGAAAGTTTGACTTGGGCTGCAAGGGCGCAGCGTAAAATGCGTAATGCAAAGCAGCCGCCAGCGCAGGACGAAATGCGGATGGTGGTGTAATGTTGCAGGGTTGTCATGACACAATGTGCGCATTGTGAGTTGCTGGTGATGTTTTTTACCTGTCCCCCCCCCCTTCTCTCAGATCCCGTGGGGCTCTCCACCAGGCTGCGGGGGTGGGTTTCACGTTCATGTTTTGGAATGTCATTCAGCCCAGCAGAGGAGAGCTCGCTGTCTTTAACTCCCCTGGCCTCTCGCGGCTCTCGCTCTGCACTTTCTTGCTGCCCCGCTCACGCCTGTGGACTCTCTCAGTCGCATACTTTCGGTTTTATGCTGTTCTGGGCTGGATGGACTCGAGGGTTGGGTCACTGCCTCAGCGAGGTTATTTGGACTGTGCGGGGGCTCCGTCTAGGTCACACGCACGGACACACCTGCAGGTCCGCTCTATTGCGATAAGTGCACAGGTGGGCCGTTAAAAAAAAACAAACGAGGGCTGGGTGAGGATACATTTCCAAATAGACCACATCTCACATCCTCCTTTCTTAGTAAGATGACGAATTTTCTTAGTTTACTGACAAATCCAGACCTATGTTCTGATGGATTGGTCTCACTTATTTGGCCGTTAAAAGCATGGAACCAGGCAGGTGACAGGTAAGCCCTAAACTGCTTCTGTATCCCTAAGCCTCTCACCCAGCTTTGTTTCCCTGCCATATTTGCCCCCCGGGCCCCGGAAGATATCCTTGCTTACTCCCCATCCTCCCGAGTCAGTCGCAGGCTGTGGTCGCGAGACACACCTATTGGCATATGACTGTCTGGCGCCCCCTGGAGGATATGAGGAACCATGGAAGGTCATTGGCCTGGCTGTCCACGGCCACAGGACCGCAGAACCTCAGAACCTGATGATTGGCAGCTGTGCTAACTGCAGAGCTTTGAGATAAGAGGGAAGACAGTGCTGTGATATTTTGGGGGCCAAAGTAAAAGACAAATGGCTTCCCTGATTTTGGGGTTTACACACTGGGTCACTCTGATCCATTCTGGGTAAACAGGAAATGGTGACCGGTGGGCGGGAGAAGAGCTCTACACGTGGTGATTGACACTTGAACAGAGCCAATCCCTACTGTGGCACATCTGTGGGGCCCCGGTTTGGCCCCAGAAGTTTGGCCCCTCTTAGTTCAAGTAGACAGTGCCTCAGTTTAAAATGTTCCTCATTTTCAAATCAGATTCAGAGCTGGACTGTCAGATCTTGCACCGTCGTTGCCGTGGGACTTGCCGCGTGTGGCCGCAAAAATGACGATGCATGCATTTAGGATGTTAGTCACCTGTTTTGAACAAAAAAAAATATTTGCAATTAGGACAGCCTGCCTCTTTCACACAGTTCATGCGACACGGAAGGTTTCGTTGACCCTATATTGCCTCCTCTCTCTACGGAAGAGTATTAACAGCGGTAAAATATTACAAGCAGAGCAGTGTGAGAAACACCTATAGATTAGTGCTGCTATAACAGGCAGCGTTTGCAGATGCAGGGTTGTTATGCTGGCTTAACAGCCTGCAAGCAAACAGGGCTGTATTTACGGCAAGAGGATATGGGCATTAAAACAGACTGAATAACCAAAGAGGTAAATACTTCAATAACTATAAAATGTTACAAAGAGTCAGTGAAATGAAGATGAATTACTGGGTACATTTTTAAATGTAGTTTCATGTGCGCAAGTAAAGAGCAAAGAAGTTACCAGGGGATGCCTGTACTGTTTGAAACGGTTAGCGTTACATCACTTGTATGGGTGCTTAGAAATTCGGCATGATGCGGATTGAGCCTCACGGATCTGAAAGGTGGTTCGGCTGGGTCCAAGTGGATCCATTCTCTATCCATCGCTTGGGGCTGAAGGTTCTCCAGAAGATGTCTACTTTGATCTGTGTTTAGGGAAGCCGGAAGTCCTTAAAGATACTTTACCCAGCTCAGGTCAAGTTGCTAATTTGTTCGCTGGCTACTTGGCTAACACTGCTACAGACTTCTTACCCAAGGCTCCATGTTATGAAATGGACAAGGCTGGATTCTAAAAGCAGAATTTGGGCAAATCTCCCAGGAGCAGCTGTGCTTTTCCGAGTCAGATTTCGAACTGGAGGCAAGGCAGGATGTTACATTTCCGCCATACGTTGTGCTTCGCGGTAGCAGGCCGGGCGGACCCGCTGCCAAGTGGTTATTTTATCATCAAGTTCTGTAAGACTGTAGCAAATCATTTGGAGGATGTGACACATTTGTGGCACCAGCGTTTCGTAATACATTTCTTTTTAAATCGGCAGGAGTGACGGTTTGGTAATACGGGATTTTATTACGGCTGCAGGAATGTCCAGGCCCTGGATCTTGAGTCAGTGACGTTCACGCCTTCTCACACACGTCGCCCATTCAGCCTGTAATCCAGCTCCATCGCTCATGGCCGTAATCCTCCTCATGTCCTTTGATGGGCAAGTAGTAATTTTCCAGGTCAGGCGTTCGCTAGTCCGTCCCCATCGTAGGTCTGTGAAGGAGCCACGTAAATGTTTAACATGCCGCAGCCAGTGAGCACAACGGCATGACTCTGGAGGGAGGAAATTGGTATCATGCTGGATTTGGGCATGAAAAACAGGTAAACAAGTCAAAGTGTTTGCAGTAAATGTAGAAACGAACTTCAGGGTGACATACGGGTGGATGTGCAAACATGGTCAGCTGGCTGAACACTGCTTTAAGAAACGGTTCAAACGAGTGTTTGTAGTGCGGTTTGGGAACCTGGTTTCAATATCCATTCTGGCTGTTAACATCCTGTGGTGTTGGTGACATGAAAAGCTGGCTGGCCGCCAAGCCGTGGATGGAAACCCCGGCACATGATGGGGGCTGCCCCGCTTGCGCTCGCACAGGGCTCGATGAGAAACGGGGACCGGTACAGTTAACCTGCGGCTGTGCTTCCTCTGTGCAGAGCCCGGTGATCCGAACGCGGATGGGGGACCGGGGATGCTCTGCGTGACATTCCGCAGAGGTGTGACACTTTCAGGCCCGGACTGCAGTAGATGCACACTTCATGCTTCCCATCTCCCCGATGAAGCGCGTTCAAATTCTTGTCCTTGCATCTTCACCTCTGCGCATCCTAGTGTCCACCTGTGACACTGTTTCACTGTGGTGTGCACGGCAGGTCAGACAGTCCAAAGAAATGTCAATTAAGTCGTGTTTTCGATGCTTAGGTGAAAGAGAAAGTGGAGGAGGAGGAAACGAGTGGCTCGGATATTTTTTGTTTTTGGTCCCGCTACGTTGGAGAACTAACACTCTACTTGCTGCAGTTTGAGTCCTTTAAGTGCAGTGCTACACGTTGGTCCTGCAAGCAGAACAGTGCAGAAGCTGGCCATATAGACTCACAGTTGACCCCATTTGTCAGCTGCAGAAAATGCAGATAGTGAAAACCAAGCTCCCCATGTGCGGTACTTGCAGAGTGTATGTGAGCGTACGCAGTTTGCATGCATGGCTCTGTATGCCCTTGTGGTTTCACATTGCCATTGCACAGAAGGCTGAAAAGAAGGTATAGCGAAGGGATACAGTCATTCTGCAGTAACTACAACAAATCCCTGCAGTGAAAACAAGTGCAGATTAAGTCTATAATGCACCTGTGGATGAGAGTTGGCATAATCCAAATAACATCAACTTCGCAAACTCAGCAGTTTGCTCTCTGATTGTTTTAGGATTTCCATGAATATAAGGGTCACTTAGGCAGATTTCACCTTGAAGGTCTGTTGAAGAGCCACGATAATACCTGGTTCACGCACATCTTTGCTCATTCTGAGACGTACTGCTGAAGCATCGTAAGACACGTGAGCAGAATCCTTGCAGGAGTTTGTCCCTGAACTGGTTTTACATCCTGGTCCCCTTTAAAGTGGATCCTGCACACTAGTTGCTGGACCAGCTGTGCGACTTTAGTCTCTGCGAGAGAGAGAGGTTCCTGGGTGGACGTGGCATTGGCTTGTGAGGGAGGGCGGCAGTGGGCCAGGCCCAGCTCAGGACCTACTCCATGCTGTTGTACTCTGCCCCATTTTCACCATTTATTCACAGGTTGCGCTTATTCTTGGAATTAAGGCGATCTACCAGGAGATTACCAGATGTGATGTCAAAGACGTTTCTTTTGTTCAGCTAGTCCAAGTGTATTTTAGCTTGGAGTATAAGCTGTCGGTCGGTGTCGTCCATGAGTGACAGGGCTTTCATCTTTAATTAGCTCTTTGTTCTGGTGTCCGCTCATGCTAAATAATATTTGTACTTCATTTTGAAAATGAAAAATATACAGTAACATGTCATAATACCCGGTGCTGCTTCCTTCAGGGTTCATATGGTCATGAAAATTATGAAACAACAGTTTCCAGACCTGGAAAAGTTACAGAAAATAAAAAGAGTGTTTTGGAATTTTTGATAATTTTTTCCCCCTCATTCACAGCATAACCCCGTCTCTCTCGCGCAGTACCTGGATTAAGCTTCACGCGTTCAAGCAGGTCGTGAGTATGGAAGGTCATCGGGGCAGAAAACGGGAGAAAATACAGCATGTTTCCCCTCCGTATGTGGCTACACTGCACTTCTCTTCCAGAGCACTGGCATTAAAAAACGCAGTTAAAAACCAGTGGTGACATGCATTTTTATACCGTGTCAACATGATACAAATGTACGTGTTAAAAAGGTCTTTCAGTCTGTATGTAATGCATTAATTATTTGTTGCTGTATCGTGCCTCTTGTGTTGTATTCTTACTACCATATGATATTATTGCGACTTTTAATCATAACCAAGACTAATTACTTATGCATATCATTATAACTGCCCTGACGTGACATGAGCGATATATATGCACCATGAATGTGTCACAAAAGAATGAAATAAAATGTTATCTTGAAGTGTACCCAGCATGTTATAGAATGTGTAAAGTTGAGCTATTAGATGCAATGAACGATGTGTGTGTGTGTGTGGTCTTGTGGACAATGCTAAAGGAAATATTTTATATATTAGATATTGTTAACTTGAAGAGTAGAATGTGTAAAGACCATATGAAGTGCAAATTTCAGGTGGTACCAAAGAAAGACATGAGCGTGCATGTGTGCGCGATTGTGAGTTGGTGTTCTGAGACGCCTCAGTGCACTTCGCATATAGACACTTAATGTGCTACCTGTGAAAAACATGCTCTGCTGCGAGTACAAGCCAGGAGAGAAATTTAGATACAGAATGTGTAAAGTTCAATTTGGGGCACTAGACAGTGTGAAAATAGACGTGTGTCTGTGAGAGAGAGACAGTCTATTTCATTCAAGTGGTTACTGAAAGGATCACATTTAATATATAAATTAAAAAACTTACAAAAGCTATAAAGTCATTTTTAGCTTAATTCCACACACACAGGTGCGAACAGCTGCAACACAGTCAAGTGCCTTCCTGCAGATTTGCATGTGCACTGTGGCAGTATGCTTACCACATACTCACGGCTTATTATTATTATTTTATTGTCGGACGTTTCAACTTTACACCTATAACATGTTGGGTATACTTCAAGTTGACATTATTTCGTTCCTACATTTGTGCCACATATATCATGCTTATGTCACACTGGTTTAACTATAACGACACGCAAATACAGACGCTCCTCTACTTATGAATGAGATGCGTTCTGAACGGCCGTTCATAACCTGAAATGTTCGTAAGCCGTTATTCAACTCCATTTTAAGGGAATACGCAAGTATAAGGGACTAGGATGCTGGGAGTTCGCACGCTACGCTGCTGCGCGGCGGGAGTAGCGGGCAGAAGTCGTACTAGGCGGAATTGGCGCTCAGGAAAAAAAAAATTGATATTGCGGACAGGAAACGGGAGCCCAATGAACACAGTTTGCGGACTTGCAGTCCTCTTCGTATGTCTGAAAGTTCATAAGTTGAAAGTTTGTAACTAGAGGAGAGTCTGTAATCTCTTGTAAGACTGACTTTTGCAACTCAGTAACTACTGTTTCTTGTTATTGCAAATAAAAGGAATAAATTAATGACTTTCTATGTGGTGATAGCTAGTTTGGTTAATAATGGTTCAGCTCACCATTATCAGACTATTAAACTATGGAAATTAAACTATGCAACGTGTCTGAACAAGAGAGAAGCAACAAACGTATCTGTGAAATTATACGCAATGGAAGATACGTCCATATCCAAAGGATGAATGTAATATCGTAACTAGGGACATTTTCTCAGTTCTGGTCCAATTCTAACACACAACTGCCGATACTGATTCCGATACCAGAGCTTTTTACCTTAATATTTTAGTATTATTTATATTTTTGAAACTAGTGAATACAAACAAAATAATGTATGTTAAAAAAATCTGTAATTAGGCTGATAGAAACATGCATAACACACTGTTCTCTCTCGTTTGTGTTTGAGGCATTTTGCAGTTTAATTGGAATATCTTCCATACGAGGATACCCAAGCGGCGGATGCTTAAAATGCCACACAATTTTTCTCCCACTGGCAACAGCATCACTTACACTTCACTACAATAGTTCCCCTCATATCACAAGATGCAGAAAGTGTGCAAAACAGCCCAAGCCAGCACCTCCCAAAACCATCCGTTGCTTTTTTCATATTACTTGCGTTCTCGCACAATTGCTTTCTTTAGTGGGATTTTCCACTAAACGCTACTCCCACCTCTCAGAACTTTGTTTTTACAAAGACTGCAAATATATGTGCTGCTAGCTGCTGTTATAAGTGTAAAACACTCCCAGACCATCACCGTCTGATGTTCTTACTCTCTTCCTGGTGCACAGGGTCTGCGCATGACGTCACAGCAGGTGGAAGTCACTGCGCTCACACCCACTGAGTGGCAGCCTTAGCGTTCAGCTTCAATGCTGCAAAACACGCATCTGAAATGGGAATGAGCTGTCATTCAATTGATTGTACAAATGGATTTGATGCAAAATAAGAGCCCATCTTTTTAGAAACTGCCAAAACCTAAAGGATTAAGTGACGGACGTGGATCAGTCATGTATGGCCGATAGGTCTGGATCGAATATCAGATCGGTGCATCTCTAATCATAACACCTGGTTTTTCTACACAAAGTACATGTTTGTAATGGTGTCATGTGATAATCACATAACCTACAACACTTTTTTTCTGAATGGTTTGAATAAAAAATGTCTCAAATGTAGCTTGAGGTCCAGGAGAAGTCATGGAAATTTGTTGATCAAAAAGTGTACGAACCCTGTCCTTATATTCTGCTACAAAATTTGGGGGGGGGGGATTGTGTTCAGACACTTATGCATTTTGAACTCTGACATGCCCCACAAAAGGGGGGGGGTCCCAGATGTTGTGTAGAAGAGACTCCATGTAGATTTGCATAACTCTTGGTCTGTGATGTGAATACGAATGTTTGCTGCTTGGATTTGTCTGTTTTCCGTGTCCCTGGGAGGGAGGAAGAGGATACCTATATGTCGAGGGCTTGAGGCTCACAGACTGACTTATGTTCATCTGACATGGCGGAAACTTTTTACTGCTGTGCAACTCCCTCTAAGCTGAGAGGGACACCACAGCTGGCCGGGGAGTCTAACCTCTAGGGTGCTAGCAATAGATTCAGCCGTGAAAAGACGGCGTGGGCTTCTTGTGGCATTTTGCAGCAACTTTCAGAACACAGTGGTTATGTGAGAGACAGGGAGGGCATGGCGAGGCCCCTCCCCGAAAGGCAGGAAGCGGGTGCTACTTGTGCATTTGCGGGTGAAATGCGGAGCCCGTTGCATGTGGTTGTCCGCTGGAGACGGATGATGGGGGCCGCTCTCCCTCGCAGATACCAGCTGTCTGACCTACCACACCATGGTAAATACGGCACATTACGTAACTCTTATCGTGGCTGTCAGTTTCAGCCGGCTGCTCTGTTTAAATGGCCGCCACATGCACACCGGATGATGCGACAGGCGACTCCCCTGTGATGCAGCTCGCATTGTAACTGCAGTGATCTAAAAAAACAAGAATGAATCTCCAGAGACAGACTAAAGGAGAAAGGATGTTTTCTTGTAAGAGTGACGCGTGGGTCTCCATCGATTATTGCGTTTCTCCATTTGCAGATATGTATGTAGGGTGTATTCGGGAGTGCATCGCCTCATTAATTGTTACTTTCCATTGTGGGCGGACTCGAGCTCACAAAGGCTTATAGACCTTCTGGCATTCGTGATGGTTCCTTTTGCAGATCTCCTACCACGGCAGCGAAGAGGGCTGGGAGAGCGAGGACTCGGAGGGGGAGAACCAGGAGCTGGCTCAGATCGACAGGGGTGCGTCTCTTCTCCAGCTACGGGAACAGAGTACAGCAGAGAGAGTTTGCAGAGTATTACAGTGCATAAAAGAGATCTATGAATGATGAATCCTTACGAGGAACATTGTGTGCCTCCTGATCCTGGAGAGGAGACTGATGTTTGGACTCCACTGGCTCTCCTGTCCTCCTCAGAGCGACGGCGAAACTGCGGACTGACCCCGCTGGCCACCAGTCAACAGCACAATCAGGGGGCACTCTCTCCTGCCCAGCTACGCCGGCTGCGGTTGCTGTTGGACCCCACACTGGACCGGCACAGCTCCGAGGAGGAGCTGGAGCGCATTAGCCGAGACTTCCTGCAGGGTGGTGCCGGTGAGGGTGTGAGATGGGCCCTGCACCCTTGCCACGCCGAACTCAGCAGCGCCTCCAGCGACGAGGAGGTGAAGGACCTGTGTGGGCCTATGGAGCCCAGCCCCTGCATGACTGCCTCCCCCAGCCCCGTGCTCTTCAGCGCCTCCCCGCCACGTAACCTGCGGCCCCTCAGCCGGGGCCAGGCCCGGCCCATCATCTTGACTCACTTCGAGCAGCCGGCAGTGCCATACCGGCGCCACAGACCAGGCTATGGCGGGGACTCGGGGAGACCAAGCCTGGATCTAGAGAAGATGCAACAGGTTGGTCCCTGGCTACCATATGCGTCCTCACAGCTTTTTTCTTTTTGACCCTCCCACCCACCCCCCCTCCTTCAGTCCACCCTGACCTCATCCTGGTTCCACGGTGACACTGAAATGTCAAGCCAGCAACCTACATGGTGCTACACCTGTCAGTTGGAGCAGGAAGTCTTTTGCGCGGGGGTGCATTTGAAGCTTAAAATGCAGCTGTGGGAGAGGTCCCTGTAACCCCCCTCCCCTACCTTTTCCACTACCCCCATGCACCTGTGGCGACCACTGCCAATCTGGCTCTCTTGGTCCTACTTCCCCCGCCTGCTCTTATGCATTGTTGGATAAGGTCATGGGACAGCCCATCCGTCCAAACAGACAGGCCCCGCTGACCCTAGGAGGTACAGGATGAGAGCAGGACGAAAGGAGGAAGAGTGCCAGCGATGAGTCAGAGAGGAGCAGGGACTGGCGATCGTTAAACCCGAGAGCCGCCAGGGCCCAGACTGTGGCTGGAGTCGGGGGGGGGGCTTCCATATGTCTCTGGGAGTTTGAATGGAGGAACAGCAGATGATTAGGTGCAGGGGGCAGGCGGCCGGGGGGAGTGGGTGCACTCAGTTGAGTAGAGCAGGAAGGGTCTGACGGGGCATTCTGGGTAAGGAGCACAATAAGGGGCCACCAAAAGGGGGCGAATGAGGCCCCCTCCCTCCTGTTAAGTGCAAAGCTAAGGGCAGGCTCACAGAGACGTCCTTTCATGGGGAAGCATGTCCCGCTTAATCACTCAGCAGAGCGGGGCAACCATCAGGGTCAGGAAATTAGCTCCGTGTCAGAAGAAAGCCAACTCCTGCCCTGCCGTAGCCCTCACCGCTGATTGTACTCCTTTAGTCCAGCTCCTCAACTTTCTGGCCGCTCCCTCGCTTACCAGGAACCGCAAACGGCGGCTTCTCCGCAGCATATAGCAGCCTATTCAGAGCATGGTTCACTTATTTGCCGTTATTCATCGTTAGCAGACTTGCCTGGCAGATGTCCTCATCCAGAGCTCCCGGCAAGTCTCTCACCCCCATGTGACAAATGGCCTCTTGTTCAGGCCAGGGCCCAGCCGCCTGTCACCCATCATGCTTTGCGGGCACAATAGTTTGCTCTTCGGTTTCTCATTTTCACCACCCTCCCATCCAGAAGCACTTGGTCCATAATAATCTCCAGACAATCCCCCGATTGTGGACAATCCCTCGCACACGAGAAATTTCCCTCAAGTAGCCGCGTTGGGGGAGGGGGGATATTTTCTGCAATGTGAAAGCAGATTTGGCTCTGCCCCAGCAATAGGGATAAAACAGAGGGCATTGCTCCATTGTCTCCTAGTACTAAACATATACATGTTTATAGACCAACTGGGACAACATCGGACTCTGTTACACGGTCGTCATCCCCCAAATCCCTCTCCCAGTGATGAGACAGTACCAAGAGAAGAAGGAAATGCACCACTAGGCACACATAGTAGCTTATGTAGATGCATGGGTCAGACACAGTGTTTAAAGGCTATAAGCCCCCCTGTGTGCTCCATGATATGTAGCTAAAATTAGCCCGCCTCTTTTTCAGAAAATGCTCCTAAAGAAGAACTGCGGAGGGAAGGCAAGGACTATAAAGATCCGGGTAAGTTTGCCGAGAAGCTGCAGTCTGATCCCATAGGGCAGGGTTTCCCCATCCTTAGGGACCTGCAGTCCACGTTTTTGCTCCCTCCCAGCGCCCTGCCAGACAGTCCACGTTTTTGCTCCCTCCCAGCGCCCTGCCAGACAGTCCACGTTTTTGCTCCCTCCCAGCTCCCTGCCAGACAGTCCACGTTTTTGCTCCCTCCCAGCTCCCTGCCAGACAGTCCACGTTTTTGCTCCCTCCTAGCTCCCTACCGGGAGTGTCTGGGTTCCCTGAGGACCAGGCTGAGAAACACTGGCATAGGGTTAGGTTCTGGTCTCTCATGCCACTGTGCTGTCACTTCCCCTGGTGCATGCTGGGAAGATCCCTGGCACCGGTACCAACGTGCTGCGGTAAAGCAACACTCCAGTCTGCCCCGATGGGGAACCTTTCTTTGCGGAAGTTTGAGGTGAAGGACAGAGGATGTGTGTGTCAGGGAACTGGATTTTCCTAAAGTCAGACGGGGACTCGCTGCAAGCTGCGGCTCTGGCACACTGAAGCCGGCTCAGAGACAGGTACAGGTAGGGTCCCATCTGCC
Organism: Isichthys henryi; assembly: GCA_026776945.1. Taxonomy (NCBI): domain Eukaryota; kingdom Metazoa; phylum Chordata; class Actinopteri; order Osteoglossiformes; family Mormyridae; genus Isichthys; species Isichthys henryi. The sequence goes on along the minus strand of JAODJX010000020.1, from coordinate 15,761,890 downwards.
CCGGGTTCAAAGCGCCATCTGGAGAGGCGTGAGGCCTCTGCGCCCTCACAGGGAGCAGCTTGAGTCCGCTCTGAAAGGCCTGGGATCTTGGCACGGAGAGCGCAGCTCCAGAAGGATTAACAGGATGAGGTGACATGCCGGCGAAACGTTACGTCACTGTCAGCTCGGATTGCTGCTTGGAGTGCCGCAGACTCACAGATGCGCAGAAGCCCTGTTTGGGCAGGTCGGTCCTGCTACTGACCCGCACCGGTTCACACTCATCATAGTGTTACTTCCTGTCAACTTGACCCGACAGGGCGGCGAGCTCCAACCTCGCCAACAAAACTCCAAAATTGTAGCAAGCCGAATTTTCGGAAAGCAGGTTTCTGAGCGACTTACCAGCCGTGTGGATTTAGTGGGGGACGCTTTCTTGAAACATACTAGGCACCCAGTCACAGTAAACAACCCCCCCCCAATGTGACACATAGTCACGCTCCGAGCGTGCCGGCCTGCACACGTACAAACCTAAATCCGCGAATTGGCAAAGTGATTGGCTGCTGCCACTCACACTGGGAACCTTCTGAGTCCGACGCCTGAACACCATGCATTTCTTGCATAAACATGATGCGCATTCAAACCTCCATGCTCTTAATGCAAAGTGCGACCTAGAACACAGCAGCGCCTGAAGGCTGTTTTCTCCTCCCCCTGCTTGTTCCTGCCTGGTCATGGTTGAAGTCATTTTCCTTATATAGATGCCAGCCAGCTGGTATCTGATCTTCCGGCAGGAGAATGAAGGAGGACGGAATAAAAAAAAAAAACGTAGGTAATTATCTGATCCTGTTGTCGTCTTCTGGTCCGCATGGAGTCTTTCCCAGCACGCTGGAAATGCTGTAGGTGGGGGCTGTGGGCGCCTCTCATTTTTTCCTGGCTGGACTCCAGGTGGTTCAGGGTGTGGGATCCCCTAGGGAGGGCAGAGCAATGCTAGGGGAGCTGCAGGATAGATGTGCGGAGAAGCCTGAGCCCAGACAGAAGATGCCGGAAATACAGTGTAGCCAGATAAGCTGATGGGGAGGGAGGAGGATGCACTGGTTTTTCCCCATGGAACAAATAAATGAAGACTGGTACTTGTCCCTCTCCATAGTGGATTTGCATTTAGTGCCCAGTCAATGGCAGGATCTATTGGGCTACAAAGAAGCACATACCCACAGCTCCGGCTCCAGGGTCTTGGTTCATGCCGCAAAGGCACGTAGGGTTCAGTTACCGCGGTGATGTGCACGTGGCGGGGAGGAGCGCGGCAGTCTGAGAATGGGCGAGCATCACATAGGGAGGCTGCGAGCCATTACCATCCCACCATCCTCCTCTGCCATCAGGTCTGTGGGTCACCGCCGGGTTGAAGCACACCAAGCAGATGTAAGGCCTGAGGACTGGAGAAAGTGCCTGCCAATTCACACAATCCCATTTCCTGTTGAGGATCGAAGGGGGGGGGGGAGGGTGACTAGGGCTGACTAATTTTAGAAGCATTTTGAGACAGGCACCCATAAAAGCTACGATTCTCCAAGGCTTTCATGCCTAACATAACTCCAGCAGCGGACTTCTTGAAGAACTGAAGAGACGTTAATGCACTCAGAACTCCTTCCCATACACTGAGGAACTCTAGACCCCTTCGGCTTCTGAACCACGCAGTTTTACATTATTTACACCTCCTAAGAAGAAAGACAGTTTTCCATGTTCAAGGGCTTCAGATCTCAGGGTTGGCACTGGAAAAGGGGAACGAGCACACTACCAAAATAAGGACTAGTCCTTTAAAACCAGGCCCGAATCTTAGAAGAACATCCTGAAGCTGAGAAATTTAGGTTAGCATCTGTCTTGCGGTCACATCAGCCCTGTCTGTCCAAAGAGCAAAAGAGTTGAGGAAGCTAATTAAACAGCAAGCTAATGGATTTAGGGTATTTTTGCTTGCTAAGCCCATAAACTGGGGCAGCAGGGAGTTACACACCTGTTGATTTGGTCCAGACCCTGATGCCCGCAACATCTCGCCTAGTTTACGCCCGTGTATTTGCCAAGTAGTGGAAAGTCGATAGGAGTTAATGTGGGATATTAACTTGAATGGCAGAGTTAATACTGTTTATAGTCAAGAGGCCCCATCCATTAACAAGGACACACGCAAGGATGAAGCAGGAGCGAAGGCATGTGTGAGAACTGAGTCTGTGCAAGGGGACCTGGTTAATCGGGGATCTGCATCGCTTATCCTCATCTCCGTGGCAGCAGATTCAGCGCGTCTTCTGCCCAGCGTGGTGGCACACAGACACTCTGCAGCGTGGTGGCACACAGACACTCTGCAGCGTGGTGGCACACAGACACTCTGCAGCGTTGGTTATGGCCGAGGCTTTCTCTGATGGACAGGTGGTACCTGTGGATTTCCAGCTGGTGCAAGTACAGGTGGAGGAACCGTCGGATTTTACACTCGATTCTGGAGTGAGTCTGGTGTTCAGTGTGCTGTAGGAATGGCTGATAGAGTTCACCTCCAACGAGCAGCGAGAGGAAGAGATTAAAACCACAGCTAAGGTGGGGGCAGGTTATTTGAAAGTCACTTCATAACTGCTGTTAATTCCCAGTTTTCCTGTCTCCACAGAATCTGACTGGCAGCCGGCCACCCCCACGGTTCGCCTATGACCCGTCGGTCTTCGCCTTCCGGTCCCTGAGCACAATCCTGCCCAGGAGCCCCCTAACCCCACCCGAGGAGCCCCCCTGCACCTGAGATCCCATCATCATGCCCCTCAAAACACACTACTTTTGGACTCATAGAGAGACCGGATAAGATGAAGAACTACACGAATAAAAATATATGGAGATACAGCATATACATATATATACACCTACATAAGCATATTTTTTGTAGGAACTGAAATAATTACAGTCACGTCACGGAAACTTTAAGAATGATATACTGCCATAGTAAAATTGACAGAATTGCCTGACGAAGCGGATTCATAAAACACTGTCCCACTGACCTTCGTCAAGATCACTCTCAGGAATCCCAATGGAAACAAAGCGTCACAGTACTTACCCCTGAAGATCCAGGAGCCCAGTCAGAAGACTTGAAAGGGGAGAAGCCTGTGTACGGGACGAAGCCCCTTGGGGGGGGGGGGGGGGGGCGGGGGGGTTAGGACAATCCCTGAGTGACAGGGGCCTTTGGGACATGATTGGATTGATTTGAGTTGGGGGCCCAATAAAATATGCTTTCGTGGGGCCCAAAATTTCTAGTGACCCCACTCCCCGCCAGCTGTGCTGTGAAGATGGAGTCACCTGTGCAGCTGTTCACTTTTCCTAAAGTGTGTGTGTCCGGAACTTTCTGCCGCCTTCCTTCCTCCCTCCCTTCCAGAAGGCAGTGCCCTGTCTGATGGTTGCTGTGGCAGGATGCAGACGTTACCAGCGACCACGGCCCAGCTCTGCGATGACTGTTTGCAGCCTAACGTCGCCCTCCTGCACGTCTCTGAACAAAAGTCCCTTCTGACGGGCCACAGCTGCAGAACCCTTTATAGGAATAATTATAGAGTAGAGGAGACTATTAAGTGCACGATGAATCATCTTAGTCTGCTATACTCCAGCTGAATCGGCAAATTAATCACTTTTTTTTTCTTCACAGAGCAGCAAAAAAAGTTGTTTAACAGATCTTGGGTATTACACAATGGCAAAGGCTGTCCTGGTCCTGGGAGAACGTCACGGGGAAAGCTTATGGCGAAACACACAGCTTTCCGACTTAACAACTTTGTTCCCTAGAATTTCAGATGAAAATTTGGCTGTTTCTTGTCTCCCAGTTGATGATTTTGGCTGCCTGGTACCAGTACAGAAAGTGCTGCTCAATGGAGAAATGTGAACGGTGTGTGAACAGGTTTGGAGGAGCACGTCTCCTGAACTTTCGCTCTGGGATTGTGAGGTCCCGTGCCGACTATGATCAGACCCTCTGGGCCTTGTCTTTTAAGGGTCAGTATCGACCCTCCTGACCAGACAGACACGCTGAACGATCCCCATGCCTGCAGATCCGAGTTACCAGCCCTAACTCGGAGCAGCCCGGCCTTCATCAGCCTCATTTCCTTTTGAAGCACATGCTGCTGATTCCAGAACATTCAGCAAGGTAGTGGACAACCTTTAACTACAGAGACTTCAAGTCGAGTGGCTCTTTACTGTCATTTCAGCTACATACTGTACAGTTAGTGCAGTACACAGTGAAACGCAGCAGCGTTCTTCCAGGACCGGGGTGCTGCATACATCCTCTTTCATCGGAAAGAGGAACTAATATGCATCTTCTCCATTCAGCAGAATCTTAAATGCTCCAGATCTGTGCAAAACAAGAGCAGAATTTTAATAATTTATACAATAAAAACAGACCAGGTTTATTATAGTATGACAAGCTGATACAAAGATGGCTTCTGTTGCTAATGTTTCTGTCCTTTCTATCCCCATCAGACTGAAAACCAACATAATCAGATCTGGCTGTACGATTCCGGGCAGAAGAAGGGATGGTCTCCCTGTGTGGGCCTGGACCAACAACAAAGTCGTCTCGGAACCTGAAAGGAGGTAATGATACCCAGAGCACAGCCAGATAGCTGGACGGTTCCCCAAAACATGCATATGTACTATTTCCCTGTCATGCTGAGTCTTTCTGGAACCTGCCGTTACTGGAACTAATCGGCAACCTTTGTGAGAGAAATCGTGTAAATCAATGAGGTTTTTGACCTGCTCTGCGACAGAAGCAGTTTCTGTGATAAGATCAGTCATTGCACAGCCAGGGAGAGAATATGTATCATACTGCTCATTTTAAGTGTTGGATTTTTCAATTAATTATTGAAAAATCGATACATCCATCCATCCATTCATCTATCACTTGCTTACCTTGGGCAGGATCGCTGGGGTGAAAGTAAGACTGTTTTAAGTATTTATGACAAAAAATGTATCCCTCTTTCAGTGGCGATTTGTCCAGTGGGACTTAGACACATTCGTTCATTTCTTAGTGCTGATACTGCTTGTTGCTGTTGTCATGTGTCTCGACTGGCCCCATAGCTGCCAGGTTATTCAGGGGAGTTAGCGGCCTGCCCTGTGCTGCAGATTGTAAATGGTTCAGCTTTTGTGATCAGTATAAAATCCGTGAAATGGCCAATGGGTGAGGACGTCCGGGGGAGGGGCAGGGCTAGATCGGGATTAAAAATCAGCCCTGGACTTTGAGGTCTTGATCACTTGATCAGGGTGCATGATCACTTTTGGCAAGCGATACATTTTTGCTGACAAGAGGGGACACCAATTCTGCGCACGTTGCTGCAAAATCGTAATAACATGGGCTCTACTCTTCCCCCGATCACGACGTCCCATGGATCTGTTCACCATCATCAGGCATCAGGCACAGCTCTGGATGATCTTTCACCCACTCTGACGTCCCGTCCACGTCAGCCAGCGTTCCTGACGGACACACATGACGATTGGATTTAACACCTTTAATCCTATTCTCTGGAACTGCAGTGTCTCTGTAGCCTCACATACAATGAGTGATATTTCGTAGAAGGCGGCAAGCTATGCAAACCCTAAATCAGTGAAACAAACGGCAAACCTAGTTCTTTTATGATTCTCCTCTCAGCCTGTGTATACAGACTGTACTCTACAAACATTGTTGAGTAAACTTGTGTCGAGGATTTTCCCAGAATACTAGAAGCTTGACTTCTGGAGATTTCTGGATGGTTTCCTTCTCCAGGTTAGGCTCTTTCTCTGATTTGGAAGCTAGATCAGAGCTTGATTCCCCATGATGGGACGTGGATGGCCCACCATACAGGTACCATAGCCTTTCTGAAGTAGGTAAGAACAACGCCTCATAGCCCACAGTGGGTGGGATTGCCATACTTGCATCTCGGCAGTAAGCAGCAAAGTGAGATATAGGTAGTGGGTGAATCCAGCCTGTTCCTGATGGTTTATCGGGGCTAATGCTGGCCTGGCTTCCTAAGGACCAGTCCTCCTACCAGCCTCCACGATGCGGAGTGAGGCTTAGCAGAGCCCACTTGCCCCTCTGCTTTCCGAGGCAGCATCCAAGGCAGTCAGCGGGTGGTACTGGGGCTCCTCTCAGGTCAAAAGAAGCTTGATTTCCTCTTGGCTTGAAAGAAGCGTTGGCTTTCTCTTTCCCCAAGGGAGAAGGCTACGTCCGTAATTACTACAACCTGTGCTTGAAACCTGGTTTTACAACGTTGAGATCGTGGCCGTAATTGCTTCCAGCACCATGGGAGAGTCCCTTGGGAGCTGGGCAGGGGATCCCCAGTGCTTTGAAGAGCCATCCTGGGCCAGCTGGCTGTATTATTCATCGGAATGAGTATACACGTCTGCAGAGAGGTCTAAACCAACAGGGGACATTTAAACTCTCACCGCATGTAGTTTAGCCATTAGTGGTGGGGACTGGGCCACATTAAGCACTTGTGGGATTTTTAACTTACACAAAAATGTTCTGAGGGCAGAACAAAAAAAAAAAGATTGGTTCAGAGAGATAACCAATCAGATTGCAGAGGAGGTGGGTCCAAGCATCTGATTGGTTGATCTGACATCTGATCAAGCTCTGACTGGTTATCTCTCTGAACCGATAATTTTTCGTTCTGCCCTCAGACCATTTTTGTGTAATTAAAACTTCCATGAGCGCATTAAGCTGATGTTATGCATGGCATTACATACAGAACCATGGTTCTGTGTTCATTGACACTCTGGCTGCCTGTGGCAAAGGAAGAGAACCGCCTGGCCGGGCTCATCCACTGACACATCTGGAAGGTGGCAGCCTTCCCACGTTCCCAAGCAGATTCCATGAAAGTGACATCATCTTCAGGGATGTTCGTGTTTATCAGGAACATGTCTCATTTACGGAAGGACGCTGTGGGAGAGACAGGTATGATTACTGAGAGGCTATGGTAACTGGGAGGCTGTGTTGCGTTATTTGCTGCACAGAAAGTAACATCTGAGATATACTCTGATGTATAGAGTCTTGCTCTTTAGACAGCCTGAACACTAGGGGAAGCTGTAGTGGCTGGTGGGGTCTATGCAGTAGCTCATTCACTCAGACACCCCCACCCAGCCCTAACCTTAACCATAAGCGACCAAAGTAACCAAAAGACTTTTCAGGTTAACATTGTGGGGATCAGAAAAATGAAAAGGTAAAAAGTTACAGGTTTTTATCATAATGTGGGGAAATCTGGTCCTCACAATGTAATAATTACAAACACACATGCACACACACATGCACACACACACATGCACACACACATGCATACACACACATGCACACACACATGCACACACACACATGCACACACACATGCACACACACACATGCACGCGCACGCACACATGCACACACACATGCACGCGCACGCACACACACGCACACATGCACACACACGCACGCACACATGCACACACACGCACGCACACACGCACACGTACAGCTTCCACTAGGGATGAAGCTCTCGCTTGCACATGTGAGTTATGAGTATAACGTCACATATTTTAGCTTCAGGCGTGGAGAATGACAGACAGTCCAATACTGCAGAATGAATTCAGGCTTGGCAGAACATGCAGCCGGTAAATATGCAGGAGCTTGGGGGGGGGGGAGTCAGTGGGAGACCATCAACACCATTCAGGCTGATCAAGATGATCCATTGATGCTAATTGTCCAGCACCCCCCCAAGACTGTACATTAATGCATTTCTGGAAGTGAAAGGTTGGGGCACCCTGATGAACTTCAGAAGAGGTGTGCAGTGTGCAGCCCCAGGACTGAAGGTCCAAAGACGTGCAGCTGGCTCCTCTAAATTACCCGTAATGTGCGTATTTATGCGCCTGTAATGGACGGGCATCCCACCCAGGATGTTCTGCATCCTTAAGTCCTCTCCTGCCTGGGACTGACTCCCAACAATCCAGCACAGCCTAAGTGGTTAGAAGATGGATGCACATTTGCTAGGATCTAACAAAAATATTTTGCTTTGGCTACGAGTGCTTTGTGCAAGCTCACTGCATAGTGCGTGATTTTGGGACAATCTGCAGCATTTGATTGATTGAATTTTGTTGGTCTGTTAAATTTTTAAAGATCTCTGTGCTGGTTACAAATAAAATTGGAATGTATTCTTCTGGAAAACAACACAATAAAATAACCCCCCCCCCCCCAAAAAAAAAATACAGCCATTACGAGCCTGGAACAGAAACACACAGGAGTTATGTTTGTCCCACCAGTTCCTTTGCATCTAGGGAACGGCACCTTATTGACCAATGTGGACCAGCTCCCATCATGCTCAGCTCCTACCCTCTGTATTTTATATTCCTGTCCACTCTATATGCTGTTCTGCACATACCCACCACTGTCTGTACCCTACTTTTTGTTGTCACATCCTTGATGTGACAAGATGTCACCTTTGGCCCCCTGCTTGGGTTAGCACTTTCAAACTGAAGAAATACAGGTCCCTATAACACATAGAATTTCCCGGTGTGTATTTTTGGGTCCACTATAGAGCATACCTGCACTCCCGCTCACTTTGTCCATATCAATCCTGCCCAGGCCCCAGCAGTGAGGAAACAGGAAGTTCTCTCTCAGATCCGCATGCTGAGCAAATGGAGAGGCTACAAGGTCCAGTATGGGGCTGGTGGTACACTGCACTGCATTGCTTTTCCACTGCACCAGGCACCAAAAAAAAGTACCAGAATACGCTACATGAAGGTGTTGGTTTTACTGTGACGTGGAAAACTGGTACTGGTGCTGAATGACAGCACAATGCAAGGTGGGCTGTTTTGCACTGAATTCAAAAAATGGCTGTAGTAGGACTGGATGACGTGCGATATTAACACCAACATCGCATGCGATGCACATCCAATTACATCTCAAGAACCACGATAGTGAGCTAGGCTGAGATCAGGCTTTTCGTATGAATCTTACAGACTGCACAGACATTACAGTGCAGGGGGTTTGAGTTTCAGTAAAATATTTTTTCTTTGTCATAAGAACAAAATTAGCAGTTTTAATTTTGCAATTTTCATGCATGTCGTTTAAATCACTCCTAGACAGATTTGTGAGAATTTTTTTATTATAACAAAATCACGTTTCGATATTCGAAAATTTCCCGTTCAGTCATGGCTTTTTTATTTCGTCATGCCGTCCTGATGTTCTTCCAACCAGATTGCAATTAAAGTTTGTAACTGTCTTCAAGGTGCCGTTTGTATTGTGTTTCAGAAGCAGGTTATTCACATAACCAATCAACAAAAACAGTGTTTCAAGTCCCACCCCAACAGACCAAAGAAGTAACCCTGCTGGTTTGGTACTTTAAGTACTGGAACTTTTGGTACTGGTACTTGACTGGAAGTCAATGGAAAAGGGAAAGTAACATACCAAAAGTACGGCACCTGGTGGCTGAGGTTTAGCCAGGAAATGCCAGAGGCACTCAGGTGGGGGCCACCAAGGCCCAGTGGGTTGCCGGCAATGTGGCACGCTCTGACTCGCCATGCGCCGTCTGCCCGCTGCCGATTAAAGGCCGGGGTGCCCCAGACACGCGCCCTTTTATCAGACCGGCGGAGGCGTCTCCTCCACCCTCCCTGTACTTATCTGCCGCGGCTCTCTGTAATTAGCATGCCCTTTAAGCTATCGGGACACCGAGCCGTCCGAGGCCGTGGGTTCTTACGACGGGGCCGCAGACAGAAAACGCTGACTCACCGCGCCGTGAGAAACGTCCCGGGCGCATGACCCACGGCTGTTTAATCTCTCAATAAGGCACCATAAAAAGCCCAGGGCCCGCCCGCCTCTCATTTGGACGCCACGGAAGGCTCCGGTCTTTTTCATCTCTCATTGTAATTATCATGATAGGGGACCTTCGTCTGCTTCCAGCCACACAGCAACGCTGGAGGCTGAGGTTTTAGGCCACAAGCTGCCCCCGAACGATTTGACATGTTGGCAGGGAGACGGTCACGGCCAACAGGGCAGCTCTTGATATTCATACGGTAATGAGCAACGGGTCAGGATCTTACAGCCGTCAGAGTAAAAGTCACATGGTAACGGACCCAGTGTCAGCTTGATGCTTTACATCCTCCATCTGAGTTTTGGGGGACGGGTTCAAAATGGCCATGTGACTGATGCTAGCGGGGGGATAAAGTCCAGGACACAAATGCAAAATGGTCGATAACAGAGTCATTTTCCAAATGTTTAGCTGCACTGTCTAATGCCCTGGCATCCTGTGCAGGGTGAACTTCAGCCTAGTGCTCTGTGCAGAAATAGCCCAGGCCCACTATAGCCCAGGCCCACCGTAGCCCAAGCCCACCTTAGCCCAGGCCCACCATAGCCCAAGCCCACCATAGCCCAGGCCCACCGTAGCCCAAGCCCACCTTAGCCCAGGCCCACCGTAGCCCAAGATGGATAAACATGATGGATGGATGGATTTTCACAGCATTGTTGTGAAGCCTAGTGAAATATTTAGGTTCTTGTGATCCATACTCCACTGCACCTAGGATGTACCCCAACCCTGTACCTCATGCTGCCTGGGATAGCCCCCCTCCCCCCCCAACCTTGAACAGGTTGGAAGATGGATGGATGGATGGATGGATGGATGGATGGATGGATGGATGGATGGATGGACGGATGGATGGACGAATGGATGAATGGATGCTCTCTGTGTTAAATCCTGTCAATCTTCATAGAAGTCTGCAGACACCAAGGAATGATTTCAAACCTCTGAGCACCAAATGCTTTCCCATGACACAGATAAACAGGATCACCAGTCCCTGCGGTAAATCCAAGGCAAGAGAAAGTGCGTCCGACTGGGCTGCCCCAGCCCTGATTGGGCACAGCCTTGGAGGGTCTGTGCTGGTCTTTGGGCCGTTATGCTGAGGTCCGGTTTCCATACCAGGAGAACATCTGACTGTACAGCTGCGGTCAGATAATGAGAGGCAGAGCTGAGATGCGCTCTCTAACATGACCACACACATAAAAATACCACCGCTAGCCCATCTGTCGCTGTCTAATCCCTTTCTTCAGCTGGGATTGGGGTTGCCAGTCACACAACACACACTATTAATGGCTAAGACTCTTTCTCTCGCTCAAATGCATCAGCAGTTGCATTTACTGCTTGGTTGCTTAGCAGGTCTGCAACAGACCTTGTTCACAGTAAAATTGTCTGTAGGCCTGGCAGAGTTTCCCAGCCAGACTTGACGATGGTTTCTGGTCCTTGTGCTCCTTTCATGTGCATATAAATTTGTATTTGTAGTAATAATCCTTAAGGGAGGAAGTCCAAAGTGCATCTTGTGGCTGCAGAACCACGTTGCATTTACAGTTTGTCCAGAGCGACATACAGTCAAGGCCAGTGGCACATTGAAAATGACCATGATGTCAAGGAGTCAAGTAGGCATAAGTGCAGCTGGGCTGAGCTTCCAGTGAATGTTCAGGTACAGGTGTGAGCAGGAGCTACATGTACAGGAAAACGACACAAGAACTAATAACAGCGTAAGAACCGAAGTAGACTGTTCTAGGAGTGAAAGCACAACATGAGAACATTCAAAAAAACATGAAGAGGAATCCGATTAGTAGAAGAATTCATGGAACAGATGGATCTTGAGGCCTGGTGGAATCTCTTAAAGTGAGTGTATTTACAAAAATTAGGTTTTCCAAGATATTTTAAGCAGCAAGTCACTTCCTTCTGCAACAATTCCCAGAATTATAGGGAGCTGACTCTATGGGAATGGGGGCTGGGGGCCGGGTGGCCGGGTCATTCTGAAGTGCGTTTGTAGCGTCATTGTCTTTCTGAAGAACAACGGACTGTTCGGTCAGAGATAATCCCGGTGGAATGGTGTATCTTTGAAGTTTGCACTGATAACTGTGCTGGTTGAGCTGGGTAACACTACTTGACTGGGCACAAATACTAGTAATGACTAAGTTACTACTGAAGTACAAATTATGAACAAATATAGTGGCTATTTGAGATATTTGAGATGCATTGCGATTCATTAACGATGAACAAACATGAGTTCAGCATTTAACTTGCGTTATTCCTGACTTGTTCCTTCAGTAGATCACAAAGGTTTACAGAATTAACAGACATAGTAACAAATATAACTGCTTGAGATAAAACATGCTTCACGGTTCATTAAAAATGAACAAACATAAGATCAGAATGTAACTAAGACTTTGTCTGTGGTTAATTAATACAATTAATAGCATAATACTATAGTATTTGTGCCCCTTCAAGTAAAGGGTTAACCAGGATATGGTCGTCAGCAAAGCATCCCCACACTGCCTCCCGCAGGCTCGGCAGGGAAGCACATGGCGTAAACTTCTCCACATCATTAAAATTAGAATGTTTTTAATGTACCATGTGCTGGTAGCAAGGCTCCAGCTGCTGAATTTCCTTTGTGTGAATGTGAGCAGATTTACCACCAAGTGATGTACTAAACTGTTCTGGGTGAGGACAGCAGGGGTGGAGCTGAAGGCCCTGTCCACAAGTGCCCGAGGGCCTGCTGGAGTCACAGCGAGGGAAACCTGACTCCTCTGTCCGTCAGGAAGAAGGCAGCTTCCTGGGAACTCCGTTCACGCCGGGAGACGCAACAAGCAGTCAGCGAAAAACATTTCCAAGGAACTGCAGCCCCTTTTCTGTAAGTCAGACATGCAGGCAGCCAAACATTTGTTTGAAAGTGACCTGATATGTAGCTTATTATAACCTCTTGATATTTCGGGCTAATCTGGCTCATTTTCACAAAATATTCTTATAATGATTCATGTCTGTAATAAAAGACCCACATCTGAAAACCTCCAGCATTAGAACATTAACGCGTTTATTTAAATCTGCTTCAGGTGTGGGAACATGGTCTTCTTATGCTCCATTGGTTGATTGTTCACACCTGTTATTCCTAGATGTGCATGCTTGGAAGCTGACATTTATTTAGCAGATACCAAAGTGATGCAGAAGTGAGAGACACTGGTTTTAAGGACCTTAGTCAGTGGCCAAATGGTGATATCATTCTGCCAGACACAAGATTAGAAGCAGAGAGTTCAGGTTCAGGGCACCTGGCCACGCCCACCGTCCGCAGGATGAGTTGGCATCGCACCCACCTCGCTTACCATGTAAGTTCCAAAGCAGCAGCACCGTCTAGCTCCTCTTCAGTCGCGTCGTGGTCGTCCTACACATATACTGAGAAACGGCTCAAGTGTGAGCCGGGTGTGTGTAGCATCATGTTCCGAGGTTGGCTGCTGAGTTCTTCCGTGTCCCCCCTCAATGATGGAGGATTCCAAAATGTGGCTCCCCCCGAGCATGCTGTGATGGAAGCTGCCCAATCAACGAACTGTTAGCAGTTCTTGCTTGGCTGGCCTGTGTGACCTGAATCTGAAATCCTGGCTATCTGCCCCCCCCCCATTTGCCATAAACAATAAAGCAGTGGGAAGCTGGATAGGGGGAAGGCTGCTCCTCCTCCCCCACAGAGATGGCCTCCTCGTTACCTGCCTAATGGCCTTTGACAGGTAGAGCACTGGCCAGACACCCGCTGAGCCATTGTGCTGCATTGCTCTCCTTAATCACGTGTAGAGTGCCCCTTAGTGTGGAGCCTGCCTCCTCAGCTCCCCCTGCTGGTCACCATGGCCCAAGACAGCTTACTGGCAGCTTCTCCTGGCTGGGAGCTGGTTCCGCTTGTGTGGAAGCAAAGTGGCAGTTGGGGAGGGTTTTATCATGGAGCCCCCTCTGGGCCCTTGCTGATGGGGGCTGCTGGGCTGACTTTGGGCCCTGGGAAATAGGTTTTCCAGGAAAACAGTGTGGTGCTGATTATGGCTTCCCTCCAAACATGCACCATTCCTGAAAAGATGTATGTACCCAGGAGAATTCCAGGAAAAAGTGAGATGTATCAATTATACTGTAGAGGAAATTACATGTATGTTACTGGGAGCCAGAACAGGGGGTTTCCAGAGACTCTGTAGGCTCAAGTACTCTGTTTGCTACTTCAGCGTTGGCAGACAGTTGCAACGTCGCCACCTTGTGGCGGATAAGAGTATATGCCAAGACCATCTCACAATGTTTGGTTCATTTGAATCGTCAGATGAGGAAATCCATGAAGTTAGAATTAACAAATGGTAGATCAGTGGGTAGCACTTGCCTCACACCACAGATATGGGTTTGAAACTTGTTCAACTGCTTTTATTATAGATTTAATTGAACTATCTGAAATTTTGCAAATGGCACCTGAGTTACCTGTAGCCCCTTAAGGGCATTACTTTGGGTTGAGTATTGGGAGGTAGACGTCCCCCCCCAAATTTATGGGGGTCCAGGGGGTTGTATTGGCTGTTTTTTTTATTGGGGGGGGTTGTAACCCCCCACGCACCCCCCCATAATTTGCAGCCATACCCATACTGAATTGACTGGCATTCTGCCCAGGGTGCACCCCGGCCTTGTGCCCTACACTGCCTGGCATAGGCTTCTACCAGCCTGACCAGGATTAGCGATGGGATGGGATGCAACATGCAGTCTGGTCTTTGACTTGGATTAAGTACAACACTGTTGCAACTCTTTGATTTCTGTCCCAATTAATCAGAGGGATTTCTGCATAAATGCAAGCCGGGGATGGCTGGGTGGGTCTGAGAGATGGGCTGCTCCTATGCCGCTGCATGCGGCGCTCGCTATGATGTAATGATGTATTAATAATGCAGATGCGAAGCGGCCAGCTGGTCATCGTTAATCGCAGCTTATCCCTCTTTGTCACGTTCCTCTCACATTGCATGTGTTTTATCAGACCTAAGATGTATAAATCAACAAACACAGCATCTCTGTATATAGAGCTTTTATTTAAAAGGCATAGATATTTTTATGAAGTTAAAATGCACTCTTTAAAAACTGAGTACAAAACAGATTGATACAACCTCATGGCTACAATTTATAGAAGCATCTGGCAATCATCCTGACATTCCCAGCTCCGCGTCTGTCCGGGGGGGTCTTCTCTTTAATATATTATTCAGCTCCAACTCACCAATTACTATTTCCAATATTCTAAAAACTTTTTTTTTTCTTTTTGGAAATAAAAACATTTGAGTTCCCTGTAATGTTTCTTTGTTACAAACATAAAAACATTTGAGTTTACATGTTTAAGTTTGTACAAGAACTATTTTTCATACAACATACAATTTCATAGCCCACGTTCCCAGCAGCGTAAAATGAGACTTTTAAGAATCCCCTCGGTGACCAGATAGTCTAACACTTTAGGACACAGCCCCTCGCGGAAGCCACGGTCCAAGTGTCCAACAATGACTGTACAACGTCAGACATTTGTCAGTCAACATTCACCTGACGAGTGCTGGGTGCTAACAGCTTCTCCACACTGAGCATTGCAAATGCAGTGCGGAATTCACTGGATGTTATAGCAAGCTTATGAGGCCTGACATAAGGATCCACATACTGGAATTCCCTAAGTGCAACATACTAAGGAAAACAGGAAAGTCATTCAGGATATAAGAATAATAGTAGTGATGCTTAAGGCCCCTCATGAGCTTCCAGCCTGTCTCTGACTGGATGTAAATGCTACCCCTGTGGTCATGTGACACACAGCATTCCTCTGACATAGAAGGTATTAGGGCAAGTATAATGTAGCTTAAGGAAGTTGCCATTTTTTCCTGGATTATCGACAGAAAAAGTTAGAGAGCTTGTGATCTTTATAAGTGCCACCTGGCAGCCTGGGCTGAGATACAGCTGGTTCCCATGGCAACCCCCCCCCCCAAAGCATGGTCCGCTGCTACAGGGGCAGTGTGGCTCTGCTGATCTGCCCCGGCGTCTCCTTCAGTTTGATGGTCACGGCTTTAACCTCGGTGTACTCCCTCAGTGCGTACTCACCCCTGCAGAGGCAAGAAACAGCCCTTACTCCCTGATTTGAGGCATCCTCCTTAGTTACTAAAATATAAGTCACAAAAATTCTGTAATATCTGTTTATTCGCTTCTGACTAAGAGGTTAATGTGGCTGCTGTGTGTCAGTGATGAGAAACGTTGGCCCTGAATGTGGCTTACTGTATAAAAAGTTGCATCATTAACAGCTACAGTAGAGTGAAGAGCACTTACTTTTGGAGCATGAAGGTTACTCATCTCTGCTGCAAACTCCCGATATTCAGTGGGTTTGTACTTATTTCTGCTCTGTTACCCAACCCTTACTGTCTAGTTCCTGTAAAAATTACTCTGAAAATTCAGATTTTGTCTAGACGACGCTGTATAGATGTATTACTGGCTAGTGAGTCAGAAATACGGTGCATAGCTGTTTAGCATGTGCGGGTCAGCAGGCTGAGCCTCTGTGCCTGTAAGCGGAAGGTTGTTTGGTCCGAGCTTGGCCTGGTTGAGTGAGTGAGGAGGAGGAGGAGAGCGGCCTTACAGCTCTCGCCCGAAGCCGGACATCTTGTAGCCGCCGAAGGGAGTCTGGGCGTGCAGAGCATTGTAGCAGTTCACCCTGTGGGACAGGAGGGTGGTGGGGGAGGTGAGGCAGAGTGGGGAGGGTTGCCAGGCTCTCGGAGAACAAAGGAGACTTTATAGCAGGCCGGACATCTGCCTATCTGTTCTGTTCATTTTCATTTTGTGTTGACGTTGTGAGCTAATGTTGGGTGTTAGCATTGGGTGTCTTTAGCTTTGGTCACTGGTGATGTGTCATTCTGATCGCTAAAACCAGAAGTTGAAAGATGTTTTGCCATTTTAAGTAACACTATTTCATTTTAGTGCACAGAAAAGCTGAACAGCCAAAACGTCTATTCCTTGTGTTCTTTAGATGTTATGACGTCATGTATGGATGTACAGATACTGTATAACCTACCAGACAGTCCCACACTGCAGGGCACTGGACAAGCACAGCGCCTGGTCCACGCTCTGCGTAAATACCGCGGCGACCAGCCCATATTCTGTGCTGTTTGCCCTCTGGATCACTTCCTCCAGGGTTTTAAACTTGAGTATGCACTGCACAGGGCCGAAGATCTGAGGAGCAGAAGACCACCGTTGAGTGTTCGTAACATGTGATTCCACTGGCAGAGCTACATACCAATCCAGCAGGTGGCACTGTTGTGCCTCTTACTAGACCTACAGTACGCATCTGACTACAAACAATTAACAAGATTGGTCAACCCTGACCCTAGTTCTGCATTCCTGAAGGCCTTGGAGAATACATGTCAATCCGCACCACCTGTCCAGTAGACAAACACGGTGAGGTCTTGCTACTCTAATGGTAACACACAGCGTGGCCCTTGGGATCCAGGTTCTGCCCCCCCAACTCAGTTTATGTTATCATGTTATGAAATCAGCAGGCCTGCGTTCTGCCGCAGCACCTCTTCCTTTGCGATGCGCATGTGATCCTGGACCTCGGAGAACACGGTGGGCTGGATGTAGAGGCCCTGGTTTCGGACAGCGACACCCCCACACTCCAGCTTGGCCCCCTGCCGCTTGCCGCTCTCGATCATCTCCATGATCTTGTCGAACTGCTCCTGGTCAA
>JAODJX010000020.1:15717740-15744165 GCA_026776945.1 Isichthys henryi | reverse complement strand
AGAGCGCAGACAGCACTGGCACGCGCGGTAATGTGCTCGGCCCCCCCCCTCCCCCAACTCGCGGGCCCCCGGGCCCCCCGCCATGCCGCGGGGGGTGTAATCCCCCAGCGCTCACGATCAGCGTCGGCCAGAACGATGCAGGGGTTCTTCCCTCCCAGCTCCAGTGTCACTCTCTTCAAATTGCCTCTTCCTGCTTCCTGCTGGATCAGCTTCCCGACCTGTGGCGTGAAAGACCGTCACATGCAGGGGGCGCCGGTGAGCTTCAGAGCACCGTTCCAAGTGCTGCAGCCTAAGACCCGCTACACTAACCCTCATCTCTCAGCACAAATGAGCAGAGAGAGCGCCCCCTTGCTGTCGCACTGGAAAGGCTCACCTCAGTGGACCCCGTGAAGGCCACCTTCTCCACGTCCATGTGGCAGGCGAGGGCACCCCCTGCAGTGGGTCCGAAGCCAGGCAGGATGTTTACGACCCCTGGGGGGAATCCGGCCTTCCAGGAACATACATGGGGGGTAAATGATGGTCAGCAAGATAAATTCCTCCGCAGACGGATAAGTACACAACAGAAATTGCGCACGGCGGGGACTTTCCAGTGCGATAGATAAGTACAGTCAACATGCGAGTGATTCTCTCCGAGTAGGACAGTCCTGCTTTGTGTTAAAGGGTGGGCCGTGTTCTCACCTCCTTGATCAGCGCCCCCATGTGGAGAGCTGTGAGCGGCGTCTGCTCGGCCGGCTTCAGGACTACGGTGTTGCCGCAGCACAGCGCCGGGGCGATCTTCCACATGAACATCAGCAGGGGGAAATTCCACTAACGGACAAGCCAATGGAAAGTGGAGTCAGAACGCAGTCATGGAAACGGGGAAGGCAGTACATAGTGTGTGACAAAACAAAGACTCGCATCCCAGTAAAGACCCCTGAGAGTGCATGCAGAGTCTTCAAACCAGGCAGCAAATGTGAGAGACTCACTGGCTCAACGTGATTGTAAAACTCTGATCTCAGCTTGGCCGCAGGTCTTTGGTTTCTGGAACCGAGCTCCCTGCCTCTTTCACGCTATGACTCACCAACTTTGTGTCTCACGGCTGTTGCCAACAATGTCACTCTGCCACTCTGATGTAATTCCCTGAGTCTGACAGCTGGGGACGTTTTTTGTTTTGTTTCAAAGGGGATCGAGGATCCAACGGCCAGTTTTAACTGATAATCCTCTAAGACTGTACATCCTACTAGTGTAAAATATTTTTTCTATTAGTGCAACACAATAGATTTAATAACAGCCATTACAATGACTGTTAGCTATTGTGAACTTCAGAATTTCCTGTATTGCTTTATATGCTAACAAAAACAATGATTAGATCACCCCCAAAGTATTCCTGCTGTAAAAGCATCCTCCACCTGACGGATTTCTCTCTGATCTTAGTAATATTACACTTCAGAGAGATTACAGTTTGGCCCAGTTATGACTAGAGAGTGATAAGATTAAGATTACATTTCCTTCAGAGTTCAGTTTCCCTTTAAACCTGAGCATTCGCTCGGGTTGGCAAGTGCTGTGTCTGTGACTATGAGCCAAAACGTTTCCATAGTTCTGCCATTTGGAAGTAAGGATTCGGAGTAAATCTGAGTCTAAATAGCCTTTAATTCATTGGACGCTATGGGGGAAAGACAGGCTCACATGGGCAGATTTCTGTGATGCAGAATTCAAGGGATGCTACAAATGCAGCGATGCCTGTGCTAGCAGTCTGCACACGTTCATCAAGATACGTGCACTGCGAGGCAACGAGTGTCTTCACTTTTTATCTGGGTTCACAGCTTCTACAAGTCACTGTGCAGCGTAAGAGATGCAGCCAGCACCCGACGCCAAGGCGGGATGGAAAATCAATGTGTTTTTTGTTACTTACTGGAATAATTGCCCCACAGACGCCGATTGGTTCGTGTCTAGTGAAGCACAGAAAGCTGTCATCTGCAAAATGTCAGAAGGGGTGTGAATCAGAGACTATGAAGCTGGTCCAGGATTAAGTTTTCAAAAACCGAGCACAATACGCAGGACGTCTCAGCAAGGCTTGTATGGTAACTGCTGGTCCACAGCCTGCCACAATAGGGAGAATAATACAGTGAGAAAAGAATGTGGCTTCAAAAGAGGGGCGTGGCCACATCGGGAGTGGGCGTGGCTATATCTAAAGGGCGAAAACAAAATGAGTCTTTGCGAAAATGAGGGCTGGGTTGTTATTCATCAACACTCAAATCGTGACAGCCCCTCCGCCTCTGGGTAGACATGTGCCCCAGTTCAGATGTCGTCTCCATTACCGGCACATAGGGACATTGTGTGTCAAAAGAGATCTAAGCTACCTGAGGTATCGCTGTCTGTGTGATCAAGGTTGCCAGTGGGTATCACAGAAGGGAACTTGTCACTAGAAGGTTGGTTCAAATTCCGGAAGCGGAATGGTGTTTACCTTTTGAGAAGGGAACCCAGTTCCACTTAAGTATTCAGCTCTTAGTCGACTACGCAATTTCAAATCTGCATAAACATGACAATACAATAATAATAATAATAACAATAATGGTCCGTAGCCATACGTGGACCCTTAAAAAGGCCTAGCGGAATCATGTAGGATGTCTGTAACTGATATTACTATTGTC
This sequence comes from Isichthys henryi, assembly GCA_026776945.1. Classification (NCBI taxonomy): domain Eukaryota; kingdom Metazoa; phylum Chordata; class Actinopteri; order Osteoglossiformes; family Mormyridae; genus Isichthys; species Isichthys henryi. The sequence goes on along the minus strand of JAODJX010000020.1, from coordinate 15,741,535 downwards.
CTATAATCATGATGACAGTCATTTTAAGTCCCTATGATGTCAGTCATCCATCCACAGGGACAGTAAGCAGGTGACCCACGCTGCAGACTCCTCGGTGACTCCGGCTTCTGTCTTTCGTGCTTTTCTGTCGCCAGGGCTGCCCTTTGGCTGTGTGTGCATACCGCGGGTCTCCTCCACATCAAGGCAGCAGCTGGCTCTCAGCTTTCCCTGATCTACTCCCGCAATCCCGCATGTAAAATCTGCAAGCCAGATAATGTGTGGCTGCTTTGGTTGGCTATCACAGGTGAAATTTGCATAGCAAATGGTGTGATTTGCGGGAAGAGTTGCTGTAAGCTGCAGTGAGGCTGATAAGGATTATTTGAGCATGGAAACAGCAGTCTTAGTGTTCCAGTCCCAGTGTGACTTAATTAACTGGCTGTTTTAAATTAGAATACATTATAAAGGACTTTTTTATACGAAAAACTTTTTTATGTTGTTACTGATATAGACACAAATCTCTCACTTGAAAGATTTAGCCAGCCAGGAGTCAGGAGGAGCATCTTCTGATCCGTAATCAGACACATTTTCCATTGTACCAGCAGCCCGACTCTATCGGCATTTAGTCTAATTACTCCCATAATGAGTCTAATTAAGGAAGGTCAGCATCTGCAGGCTGTCCCTGGGGCAGGGATTATGACACGTTCCCTGACAGTTGGCCCTAATTGGTTACAGACAGCACCCCTCCCCTTCGCACCCACAGCTATGGATTTGAATTTAAACACCAGAAAACTAGGAAACCAACTCTGGTAAATATAACCCCCAGATCAGCTGGAACGCTGCACTGTCGACATGACGGGGTGGGGGGTGAACTCTGGGGGAGAGCCCACGCACACTTCAGAAAAGGGCATCTGAACACACTCAGATGTGCATTGACGTGAGATAGGCGGGCACAGGACCCACTGGACGTTGGCGGTTATTTATAGGCAATCAATACCCGTTAGAAGAGGCTCACTCACCCACGGGCATCGTCCTGCCCTGGATTTTGTCAGCCCATCCAGCAAAGTATCGCAGCGTTTTGATGCTGCCATCCAGGTCGATGAAAAAGGAGTGTAAAAAGGGCTTTCCTGTGTCCATCGACTCCATGGTCTGAGGTGAAACAAAGACGCAGGCTGTACGGTGAATTAGCAAAGCGCTGTTTGGTTCATCAGTGAAATCCTGATAGGTAGCCTGCTGGTTTCTGCGTGTCTGCATTGTGGAACTGAGGATGTAGTCATGCAGAAACATCACAGGCTATTAGGAAGTTTTATGAAAACCTGGAAAAAGCTCTGCGTGTGTTATAGCTACTTATATGAGTTGTAGGTTCATTATCTTAACCATGCAGCAAAAAAAATAACTAATTTCAGGTGAGAGTGCAGAACTGAGTGGCGATTTATCAAAATATCACCAGTGCCATTAAGCTGTGAGGAGGTCCCAGTGTAGCCCCAAAGTACTGACAAGAAACGTAAAAGGCACCGGACGCGGTCAGGCTCGCGGTACACGCGGTGCCTTTTTCAGGCACGCGCAGCTCTTTGGCACACGCGACGCTTAGCGCTCACATGCTATTGCAGCTTTCGCTGATGCCCCGATGCATTTACAAATGCATCTCCTAATGCGATCTGGCAGGTCAATTAAGGGGATACGTTAAACAGGGCTCTGATTACACAAATTAGTGCCCGATTTAAAGAAAAACGACACTCGGGTAAAAGAGCCGGGGGGATTTAAATGATGTCACCCCTGTTCTAATAAAACAAAATTTTGGCATGACTGACACCGATAGGGCCAGAGGGTGCATTGTGCGTGGTGGGGTACAACTTATTCCCCAACACTAATTATTCCCAATAGTGTCATAACTGTGTTGTAACCATCCTGGTTATCCTGCTTCAGCAAATTAGGAGTAAAATTATTTCCGTCCTACACTAAATAAGTACAAGAACATGATATATATCAAACTTATGACATCACTCGTGCTTATTGTGATGAGTATGAAATGTTTATACCAAAAATGACTCTTTTACTCCATATCATGAAGAATATTAAATCATCCTGGCGCTTAAGATATGATAAACTGCATGTAATCTCCTCCTCCGTCGCGGGGAAGCCGCTGGGCTGCCAGTAAACATGATTTTCCACATAGGCTATTTGTGAAATCTTAAGTTTGATATTATGCGGCATGCGGCTGCTGCTGGTTAAAAATCGATCCACTGCGGTTGTCTTGCCAAGCAGGCAGCCCCAGTTCCTCTTGAGCGCTTGTTCGCCCGGTGCGTAGCAACTCACGGCCAGTAGGTGGCGGTCTCTTTCCAAAAGATCGGCCAGCTTATTTAGAAGGTTCCCTCGGCTAGACGCGTCCATCCTTCTCCAGGTAGACCCCCTCTGGCCAGCCACCTTGGCCGCCTCCACTGCCTTCTCCACGTCGGCCTGGGGACACGTGATCAGTCCATTTACCAAGAGTATTAGTGCGCTGAAACTTTCTCGTGTGACAGTAAAGAAAATGTGAGAACCTTCAGTTTTAGTCATTACATTTTTTGTTCAGCCTTGCCATTTATCGTTTTCAATAACCTTAAAGCGAAATTAGTCACGGACATCTGTGAAAGGCTTCTTCCCGGTAGGGTAAGGCCATTTCATGATTTCACAAGTTATTCTCACCTTATCGGCCTCCTCCACGTCGCAGATTTTCGCACCTGTTGCAGGGTTATATGTGGAGAACTTCTTCCCACTAACAGAGCAGTGCCATTCATTATTGATAAAAATCTGGGATGGAAAAGACAGCGGCAAGAATTTGCGGTATTCCTACGTAACGGTACATCGTTTAACAAATCATTACCGAAATGACGCCTTTATGAGGTTCAGGATTACAACAAAACCTTGGTGTCAAACCGATCGCGTTATACTTTTTCCACACAGAACATACGGTGAAATATATATATATATAGACTTATAGATTTATAAATGTAATGTTTTAAGTTGCGCAGCTTCACGTGGCACGATTTTTTAAAACTTAAAAAAAAGTTTTTTATATTACATGTCAACGTACATACAGGATCCAGTAGGTATACATTCATCTCTGTACTACACATAAATAGGGCGAGACGTAAGTCAACAAGCGAAGGAATGACAAACGTAACGAAGCAGCTCAGCCTGTTGAATTAGTATCAAATCACTGCTAAACCGTAAACATTTCCCTGCCTCCACCTGTTGCATGTTATTATAAACGCGTCCAGCAGCGCGCTTGGTATTTAGCTCAGTTGCAGATGTTTTTGGACCCTCCCGACACTTACTCTGCATCGCACTAAAATATGGGCACTTCATCTTCATTAAATCGACGCCCTACCTTAGTGTGTCTGATTTCCACATCCTTCAGCGGACGTGGGCAAACCTTCTCCTCCGGCAGCCCATTCGCTTTAGTCCCGTTTTGGGTCATGATCTTTCTCTGGAAATGAGTTTTCAGGGTCGCGTCAGGTCCCAGCACTCTGGTGTGTAATCTCCTAACCAATACAACGGGCTTTATACGGTTTATTTAAGATCCTCCCTCGTATTGGATGACTGATAAGAATAAAACAGCCCCGCCCCTCCTTTTCTGTGGGCATATCTCGGATCCCACCCCCTCCTCTCAATTCCACTTACAGTTAAAACAGTAATATTTGTCTAGAATGTCCGTGCTGACTACTACTTAAGCTATTCATCACCGCAGACTGTTCTCACTCATCCAGATGGATAATGTGGCTTCACTATAATAAGACACCCCCCCATCACACATAGTATAATTTAACACTCTCTCAGGGTGGGGACAGGTTCTTTTATTCTCACCTAAATGCACACACACATCAAGAAGGATGACTGTGTCTGTTGACTTTCAACACTGAATTGGAGTAGAATTTGTGAATGTTTTTTATTACGATATTTATACCATTTTGGGCACCCACTGAGGCCTCCTCTGGCCCCTGCCCCCCCCCCCCAGATAGACTGTGCATCTGGTTCTGATGAAAACTGACAGACCTGAAATCATGGAGACCAGCTCTGTTGTTGCTGGGGGATCTGTATTCTGGTCCGATTCACGTGTATAGATTCTACATGTTCGGTATCTGCCGTCAAAGGCCAGCGGGGGCAACGGGTGTCTGTGCCCCCCCCATCTAACACGCCTTAATGAGTCACGTGGTGGGTGAAAGGAGGAGAAATGATGCAGTGAAAGGTCACAGTGGGAAAATGTGGGAGAGGAGACACAGGGAGATGACGGACGTGCTCTTGATAATGCCGTTATGGAAATGACAGAGGGAATTACAGAGCCAAACCCAATTACATGACAACAGCACCGGCGGAACAAGTCACGCAAAGTGGTCTGTTCCATCGCCCGTTATCTGCTGCCGAGCAGCGCTGTCCTGTTTCCCTAAACGCACGGTCAACATTTGTATACCAAACGGGCCTCATATCACGGAAAGGGTGACTCCAGATTAGCAGGCGTTACACGGCGCTATCACTTTCGTCATTGCCGCATGCGTGACAAAAAAATGCCGGGATTGTGTGACCTTACTGAGTGACGGCAGAATGCGAGCCTGAAAATCCTCCGTGTCATCAGCTCCGCGGAGATTTCAGCGAGGGTTAATTATTGAGCAGATTCTCGACGTGGACCTACTGACTAATAAAAGGCTGGGAAACTAAAGTGTTTTAAAAGAGGCAGGAACTGCAGTCCAGACAGATGATGAAAAGGAATATTTTCAATACAAATTATTTAAAAATATTTGAATCGACAATGAAAAGAAAGGGCAATTGGATGTGAGCTTTGTGCCCCTTTGCATGCTCAGGTCGAGATAAACGCCGTTCTGTCCCTTATCTCTATCATTTCTCACCGATTCAGCTTACACCGATGATTCCGATACTCAGCAGAGTCAGAGGGCGCTTTGTGCTTAAGATCAGAGCAATTTGCAGGCTTATTGAGGGATGCTTTCAAATAAAATGACCTCAGATGCGGAATCCATCATCGCCAGCTCTCGATGTCGGAAGATCGACTTTCAGTTGTGATGAAAGCGACCCGGGTGGGGTCCAGCTGGATGGAACACTGTGCCGGACTGAACCCCAGGTGGCAAAAGTATAGCAGTCGACCCCCAAAAAATCTTTCAAGCTACGTATATTATATTTACTAACGTCGTGAGGTGGGATGCACGGAAGGGGAAGCATGAAGGATAAAATGAACATAAAAACTTTTGCCATATTTGCCAACAATCAATCCCGGCGCCTTTATCAAACAACAACAAAATGGACTTCAGATTCAGATTACGATGCGTAGCAAAATCACAGATGTTTCTCCTCATCGGAGGAAAACAGTCTCAGACTTAAGATTTTCTTATTCAGATATTTAAGGCTTCTGGGAGGGAGCAAAACAATGGAGCATTTGCGGGGGGCGGGGGGGTCACTGAGTAACTTTTAGATGTCATGTGAAGGTAACTTTTCCGCTGGGGAATGGAAAGTGAGTGACATGCTCTAGATAAGCTTTAAGTTCCTCAAAGACCAGCCCTCTGTAAGCTGCTACTTTCTCCAGACTGTTTTACATGCATGTATAATTAGCAATAGGTCAAACACCAAGTTTTTTTTAAAAAGTGGGCTGTTTTCGATGCACTTCCTGCCTTTCTGTCTTTCACACGTACAGTGAAGAAACTAAACCTTCTAGAATGTTCAGCAGTTAAACGAAGGTCCCCCAGATATCTTGTCATGAGTGGGATTTGGCTTCTGCACTGTAAAGCAAAACTTTTAAGAATGAAATGGATGTAATAAAAATGTTTGGAAAAAACGTCTTAGAGCAGGAGCACCTACCCTAGTTCTCTAAGGCAGTAATTCCCAACCCAGTCCTGTTGGACCCTCAGACGGTCCATGTTTCTGCTCCCTCCCAACTTCCTTACATTTTTGCTCCCTTCCAACAGGCAGTCCCTGAGGACCGAGTTGGGAAACGCCCCACTAAGGCTTGGGTTCCCAAACTTTTCAACCCACAACCCCCGAAATATCACTGCAAGAAACTCGCAACCCCCATTTGACTGATGGAGGGGGGCACTACCAAATTTTTTTCACATTTTTAAAATCCATCTCACGACCACCCGCCAGTGTCGACCCCCACATTGGGATTGGCCTGTATGTAGGTGGTCCATCCATCCATACATACATCCACTCCATCCAGTACGTGATTGCTGTGAGCCTGGAGCACATTCTGGATGAGATGCCTGTCCGTCGCAGGAAACTCACCCCCACACAAACACAGCCACATGGGTATGGGTAACTTAGGGACAGCCGTTACCTAACCGCATGCTCTCTTACTCCAGGAGGAAACAGGAGACACTGACGATTCAACTTCAATCAATAAATGATTTGATCTGACAATTTGAGGCGTACACATTATTGAATAGTAAAGTGGGAAACAATGCAGGGGAAATATTATGTCCAAGTTTACATCTGTAGCCTCCTCGAGTGACTAGACCCAAGATCATACTGGTTACATGCATTATATTTAATTACACCAATTTTATTACATCATTGTAAGGATGCAGGTGAATAGTAGTAATTAGGATGATGAAGCATTCATTCTGTGCTGTTTCTAATTAGCTATAAGTATTTATTTAACTATATGGCTGAATAATTACCGCGCCAGCCGTGCAGGATTGAGGCGCAGCTTCCCCCGCCTACCGGCTGCCTCCCTCTTCTTCGACACCTGACTACCGGACTCATGCAACGTAGCTGATTCGGCTGTGAAACAATAAGGTAACACGCTGTTCCTTTGTTTTAAAAATTAGATTAGATTAACTCTTTTATTTTCGACACGTTTTCTTGGTCTTTCGATATTAAAGTAGTTGCGGTAAGGTGTGTACGACTCCAGAAAGACATTTTTTCCATTCACGGTAAGGTTTGGTTGCGGGGAGGCGACCTTGACATTTTGTTAGCTGATTTCATCAATTTCCAGTAACTTTGTGCCAAATGCCCTTTTCCGAGCTGCCACGTGATTAGAACTAGCAGCTAGCGGCCGCTAACTGGGGGCCGCACTGACTATAACAGCTTCCCCGCAGCCTGTGCGGGGCGGCACTGGGAGGGAGCTTGGAGCCAGTGGGGGCCGCTGCCGGGATGATCGCCGGACTGGGGGGGGTTGGCTGCCTCCTACTTTGATACGCATCACCGCTGCCCCTGCATCTGGCTGATAAACTGGGGGATTTCTATATAAATAGTAAATTATAAAAGATTCTCACAATCGGTGACATTCCTACGAAGGATTCGGTCTGACAGGAATAGCCCGGATAGAGCAGTGATGTGATTCTCCCCGGCTAGGCTATGGAAGCCCCAAGTCCTATATAACTGCTTTTTGATTTTTTTGTCTCCCCTGTAACTTGGATGCAGCCTAAGCAGGGGGGCGCAGGGCGCTCGGCTCCCTGTTTATTTGCTTTGTCGTAAAATCACCGTGAAACACCACTGATTTCCCTTGCTTCACTTGTTAACTTCTTTGGGTCAGCGAATTGGTTATGAGCCCTGCTTGACTTCACCATGCATTCATCCGAAACGTACTGGATGCCCACTAGCGGCGATTCCAGGACGTGACTCTTCATTTTGAATCCCGACTCTATTCTATTTCTTGTAGAATAATAGTTTTTCAGGGAGACAGGGACAAAAAATAGGGCCTGGAATCATGCTGCCCAACATTACATAGTTATATATGTCCAAAAGGAAATTACTGAATATATGAAAATTGCGATTTCATAAGATATGTAGAGAATGACAAATCAGGCGTTAATAAGCAATGTAAATGTGCCCATGTAGACTTGCTTATGAAAGGATAACTGGCAGCTGATCGGGTGTTTTTATAAATGCCGGGGCTTTCTTAGTAGTGACAGAGAGCGAAAGGTTGGATATGTGATACCAGAAAGTAAAACCTGACGCAATCGTCTGGGAAATAGCTTATCAAGCTTTCTAAAAAATGTTCTAAAATGACATTTTAAGCACAATACGAGGTGTGATTAAGTTATATTCGTAATTTATAGATTCCTAATTATAGCTGCATATGAGCGGTGAATATCATCTTCGGCATGGTTATCGCATAATCAGTTTAATTGCCTTAAATCATCTAAGCCTTTGAAACCACACGCTGTTCATTCTGTGCAGCTCCAGGGCATATCGTGCCGCTCAGTCCGCAGACTTGGCAGCTCCCACAACTGGGGGCCTAATGTGAGCTTACGACAAGGACAGCAGAATCCCTCCGAAGCAAATCAGATCACCACAATAGTAGCATTGTTCCGTCCGTCTGGTGAGGCTATGCGATCGCAGAGAAATGCTATTGTTTTATAACGTAACGTTAGCTGTGATTCCCTCTCTGAAAGCACCTCGTGTTTTGTAAAGTAATACATAAATGCACCTTGGCGGCCTGGCTGGTGCTGGGCTGCGCTTTGGCGCTGGGTCTGAGACGCGAAGCAGGACCCGCTTTGTTCCTCGCTGCATTCTTGAGAAGAGGACAGAAAGGAGAGACACCCATTGTAAAGTCAACGATACACGGCTTATGACAAAGTGCCAATCCTTGTAATTCTAGGTGCGCCTGCTTAGAAATCTATATGCTTCTATTGAGATTACATGACACATCTGATGGGATTTTTTTCGAGCGCGGGCGAAAAATAAAGAGAGAGCTGTATTCTAGCTGGTTCTCTGCTGCCTGACTCACTGGATACTTCTGAAACTGAAGTAGGTGGCAACCTTTCAGCTTCGAGAGCTGCCGCGGTAAAGGTCGCATCAGCATCCCGAGGAAAATAAAGATCTGATTCTTTGTAGAATCACCCAGATAAAACACAAGAATGAAAGGGGGCATTTAATATTCGTGGCTTTACAAAATTTGACAAAGATGTAAATGTTTATTTACTTGGAACATAATAGACATTTGCGCTCCTCTTCCTCAACAAGCACATCGCTCCACAATAACATAGTGGAAAGCAGGTCAGTGATCACGTTGTCACCCATTGGCTGATGCGAGGAATTATGGGAGAATGTGAGGAACAAGTGCCTTGCCTGTTGAATAAGAGTATTTTATATATATATTTCTATATACACACACACACAATTTTTAATACACAATAATTAACCTTCATAAAATATATACTGCAGTGTAACTGATAATCGAATGACGGTAATCTGGTTTCAGATATTGTTCATCCAAGGAATCAGCGTTCATGATCAATATCAATATTCCAGATGGTGCTCTGTGCGTCCTTGAATAGGCCCGTTGAGACCCTGCGGCTGAAGGTAGGTGGGAGATCTTTGTTTTGTTGACTGAATTAAGTAAAAGGGGGAAACATATTTGATCAATCGGTAGAATCTTCACAAAATGTTGTGTAGAGTAGAAACAATTTCCTGCAAGTATTAATAAATACACGGGGAAACGAAGTCTGGGAGCCGTCATGTCCCAGATTAGTTGGCAAAACTGTAAACGCACAAGATCTTTCACACCAAAAATTCACTAATGCGCTAATGACAGACGTAGTACGTGAACTTCTTCGAGACATTTTGTCGGTCATCCGCACGTCTGAAAATTCCCACCAAACATCGCATACGCTTTTGTCATTTCACATCAGCACTCTGTCAGTACGTTTGTCCTCAAGATGGTCTCAGAATGATCAAGGAGATAAAGGCCTGGCAGTCCAGGGTTATACCCAGCCATATGCAGCTCTCCGTATGCGAAGAGCGGCGCTTGTTAAAATAAGAGCTGCGAGGAAAGGACCACGGAGTGGTTAAGCACCTCAGTTTGTAATTAAACGCTTCCAAGCTTTAATCAGTAGGACACAACATGCTTAATATATTGAGCAATGTGGAAATATATCAATTTTGTATTTAGCTATATACTGCAAGTTATGTAATTGTGTTCTACTTTAATGTGAAAGTAATGCGAGGCAAATAAACCTTCGAACACGGTGTTGTAAAAGGGAGGACTTCTTTACGGGAAACTTAATCACTGGGGATTTCTCGGGGAAAATTCCCATCTCAGCGTTTGCTGGCTCAAGTCGAAGGTCATACAAAAAAAAGTGGATCGCTTAATTGGCGGCCGGGTGGATGAGGGTGACTGACTGAATTTGCCCACTGCTGGTTGCTCCTCAATAGGTGATGGATTAAAAGCTGCCCTTCGCCAAACCTTTGACTTCAGGTGGGAAACTTTTTTTAAATAAAAGGGGTGGGGGGGGGGGGTAAAGGTCTAAGGCCTCGAGTGTTAATGGGGAAGAGGGGCCTTGCTGAAATTTTCTATAGTTTCCACAGGCTGCTAGGATCAATTTGTATTTCACACTTAGTTACTCCGCAGGTATATTTTATCTGGTACAAATGACAGACAATTTTGATTTAGTAAGGAGGGCTGCTAGGTGCTGCAGAAAGCTATTTTAGTACAGGATTCCAAAGGCTGCACTCTGCACAAAGACACAAACATTGGGGCTAAACCAGGATTGAACTTGCAACCTTCTGGCCTTTAATTGCTACATGAAAGAACTTATTCTAGCATAACTGCTGCAAGTTATGTAGTAATAAAATGCACAGCAAAAATAACGGTTTTGAAGGCCATTGAAAAAAACGGGTTAGATTGCAGACAATCCACTTGAAATGGAAACTAAAGTCACATAAATTCTTCCTCGCACCTGTGGCTCTACAGCATTATCACACAGCTGGTCTTTGGCAATGCCAAAGCTCACAATGTTTGGTGCCCCCCAGCGGTCAGTCTGCTTCTGCCCCGAGGCTTCACCTTCTAACAGGAGGAGTCCAGGACACGCAACGTTGATGAAACCCCATCAGGAGGAAATAGCCATTGCATTAAAATTATTATGATCGGTGAGAAACAGACAGCATAGGTCGGTCCCAGCTGTTATAATTAGACCGGCGGTCATCGTGTCATTACCGGCTTTCTAAACATCTGCGGAAGTGTAGAAAAACAACATATAAGCAAACGATTCAATGCAACCTGACCAGGGAGGCCCCCGCTTACCATTTCAATATAAAAATATCACGCGCTTTGAATACATTTCCTATTGTCTTATGGCGGCTTAATCTTCTCTTGTATCCTCGAGGGCTAAATGCTGGTTCGGTGCTGCCATCTTCTGGATTACACTGAAGTTTTATTTATTTTAAACTAATTTTAATTACGTATGACGCATTATTACTACACTTTAACATATTAAGTATTACACCGTCATATCTAGGTAAGTGCTTATTAATCCAATTTCCTTTCCTGTAGATGAGAATTTCCCCAAAATGCTACGAAGGTATCAGCAGAAGTCGGCATTTTCTCCGGCTAGTTGTATTTGTGTACAACATATAGAGACGATTTACATTTGTTTCTTTTCGCTTTTCGATACGTGTACGTACATATACGTCTGCATGCGTTGTTATATACAGAACGTCCTCAGATGACTGGCCTACATAAGACGTACAGTAGTATTTCTTTTATGTAGCAATAGTCCTTTTTGGCGATAACTTCCAATAAGATTTCGTTTCTTTCGGAACAGAATACTTTTGCTTTCTGTTTTTTAATTAGTTGAATTTATCGCTAGTTTCGGTTTGAGCTGTATTTAACATTGATGATAACCTGGTCCGGAGGTCAAAGGGAGGCAAATGGATTCGCTGGAATGGGGGGCAGGGGGTCATTGTTCATTTATCACCGCGTCCTGGCACAGACACGGTCCTGGTCACAGTGCTCCTCCGCTCCGGCGCAGCGACCAGGGCAGGACCGGCATCTTCCGGCGCAAAGTCCTCAAAGTGTCGTTTTCTCTTTTCCACGTCTAGGTATCGGGGAAAGTAAAGGGTTCACTGTGGTATTTTTCTCGTAACACGTTTGCTTTTCCCGGCTTCATTGCTCCTCCTGAACACCGCTGTTTATTGTGCCGCTCAACCTACTGCAGCTGTTGTGTCCTAATAATATTTCATTGTATGTGACTTTAATACAGAAACCTTCAGATAACTTGATAAAACGTCGGAAACTCGTGCTTAGCACCTTTTAGCACAAATTACTAAGCAGGCGACATGCGGAGCTGTCAGGCTTTGTACAGTTTATCCCGACACAGTGATATAATGTACAGGCTTTGTGGTTGCTGACATGATGTACAGTGTATCGCCTTACAGGGAAGCTCCTCACAATGTCTGCGCTTTCCTTGGTCTGCTTCATTTTTTTTTTTATCATTGAAACCTCCCACGAATGGGACCTTAAGAGGCTTTGTCAATGAGGCTGGCATGTAATTAATCCCTCTGTCATCTCCTCCTTTTACTGGGGTGGGACAATGACAGCAGCCCAGACAAAGTGCGTCTGCCTGCGGCTTTTTTCGCTGCCAGTGAGGTATCACCCAGCTCAGTCCCTCGTCTCCATCCTTGAAGGTGTCTCTCGCGGTTCAGGTGTGGCCATGAAGAGAAGATGCCCTCCGGGTGAGGCGACAGGGTCTGAGATCCGGGGCTTGCCGAGGCTGCCGCAGACAGCCCTGCATCCTCCTCTGAGGCCATCCCCAAACGGGCTGCCGTGGGAGAGTACCTTGGGTGGAGGGTTTTATCACGCAGAAGCCTTTACGGAGCGAGGCTGCCTACGTGACTTGACATTTTCTGCCTTTTTTGTGATTTGCGAGGGCAGCTGAGTGACGGAAGCCGACGGAAGTTTCCGCTGACCGCTCAGCTGTACCCCGGCCTACAGAACAGCACTTACTTTCCCTTCAAATGTTTTATGCAAAATGAGTACAGCAGTGATGGTTTATGTACTTTTTAAATATGCTCAAGGACCCCCTGAGTAGTGATTACACATCAGCACAGTTGGGAAGGGGGGTGGTGGTTATTATGGAGATTTGCTTATGAAACACTTTTATTTCCAGCCATTTATTAGTTGTGGTGAAATCCTACCTCACGTGCTAGTTGCAGGTATAAAAACAGTCCATGCATTTGGCAGTAATGCTAACCCGCTTGTTTAGCTCCAGTGCGCCCCCCTTCCCCTGTGGTGTTACGAAGGGTCTGTTCCCTTCCTTTACGCTTCAGTTTGCATCCCAACCCTTTTCTCAGCGCCGTTACTCCTTGTCCGCTCACCCTGCTGTGATCAAACCTTCATCTCTCTTCTACACTGATGGCCACCCATGTGTTCTGACATTGGTCGGCTTCCTAAAGTCGCCACAGGAGTGTAGTCTCTCCATATTAATCCAATCCAGCCTCTTGGAGGAGAGGAGGGGGTGCTCTTGCACATTCAGCAGTAAAAGGGCGCTAATATATTGTAAGACTTCCGCAGATAATCTGATGTTTAAAGTCTGCGTTTGTTTGGCCTTCAGGTCTAGGAGATCGACTCCTTTTGGTTGGACCTCCAGTGATGCTCAGCGAATTGGAGCGAAATCAATCAGTCCTTCGTTAAAAATCCTGCTGACCTTGCTGACGCGAGCATCCACAAGACGAATCGACGCCCGCTACAGCTGATTTGCTCCACTGCTTTTCCTGTTTGTCCTCTGCTTCTCGACCATTTGCTAGGCTCCTGAACGCTGTTTCTCTGCAATTCGTACTTGGTCTGACCTGGAGGAACCACATGACAGTGTTTGCCTCAAAGAAAGACAATTTCACACTGTGTTGGCAGGTAAGATGTACAGTCATAAGGACATTTCAGTGAACGACGGACCGTATATATCACAGGGGTGCCATAAGATTATGACAGAGCTGAAAAATTCCTAATGCCTATAGTTACGTCGTAGCCGTGGTAACGTCATAGCACAGCACGCTACTCTCGCGTATGTAGTGATACTGGTGTAAGCAAACCTGCACTGTCAGTCGTGTTAAAGGATAACATGCAATTATGTACCGTATATAATAGTCAGTAAAGATGAACAACTATGTTATTGGTTTATGTATTTACTACACTACCTTTTATGGTCATTTAGACATTTACACCATATAGGTTTGTGTACGCACACGCTACGATGTTTGCACAGCAACCAAAATGCCTAATGACCCCATCATTCAGCAAAGCATGACTGTACTCGTATATTCGTACTTTTTCACTTACGTAAAGATTCACAGACAAAACCAAATAATTAAATCGAATAAAAGAAGGCCAGCTGCATATGGATTTAAGGTTATACATCATCTGTCCTGAAGAGGGCGTCAGGTGAACGTGAGTCAGCTTTGTGACTTTCCTGCCTGATCCGATGACTGAGCTCAGTACTGGCTTTCTGTAACTCAGATGAGTTTTTTTTTCCACAGTCCCAGGTCTACAAAATCTCCTTAGTCATCCAACAAAAGGCAAAACGAGATTGGAAATGTAGCTGTATTGAAAGAAAGCTCTGAATATCAGGACGCAGTTAGAGCCAGCAATGCTTTCAGATGAGAACTTTCCACGCTGACCAACTATCTATAGCATAGGGTCTACTGGTAGTCTGATCATCTGGACGTATCTCCAGGAGCCCACGCTAAGCAACTAATGGAGCTTAAAGGAAATAAACCAGTTATTAGATTTGTTGGTAACACTTTACTTGACGGCACAAATAATATAATATGCTATTACTTATGTATTAATTAACCACAAACTAAGTCTTAGTTACATACTGATCTCCTGATGTTATGATGTTAATTCATCATTAATGGACCGTGATGCATATTTCACCTGAAGCAGTTCCTATATGCTACTGTATCTGTCCTGTAAACCTTTGTAAACAACTGAAGGAACAAGTCATGAATAACTCATGTTAAATAGCAGCTATATTTGTTCATGATTTGTACTTCAATAGTAACTGAGTCATTACTAAGTATTAGTGCCCCAAAAGTAAAAGTGTTACTGCTTCATTCCTCAGACCTCAGCTAAGCCCTCAGGAGACACTTCACACAAGTCAGTCCGTCTCTGGAAGCTGATAGCATGAGGCAGAGCCTCCTGGGAAGCACTAAATAGCTTATTTTGTTGTGTTTTAATCCCTTTTCTGTGAGATGCTCACAGATTATTCCTGCGTTAGTGCTTTATATAGAGTGCATCTGTCTGTATCTATGTACCTAGTGTTTCCACCTGTGTGCGTGTCTGTGTGTCCGTACAGAATAGAACGTGTTCGCCTGTGTGTGCAAGTGTGAGTGTGTGTGCTCTTGTGGTGTCTCGTCACTTTCTTTTCGAATGTACTTCTCGGCTTTGAAGTGTAAGATTGTCTGAGTCAATGGAATTGGAGCTTTCTGACACTCGAGCGCATAACAGGACGTGGCACCATCCAGCAGCAACGAACTGTACTCAGTGCATGCTTCTTACCTCTGGGTCCTGGGAGACCCCCAGTCAAGTCCACATTTTTGCTCCCTGCTGGGAGGGAGCACAAATGCAGACTCTCTGGGGGTCCCTGAGAACCAAATTGGGAAACACTGTATTGTAGGTCAGATCCCTGGTGGCCCAGGAGTTGAAGCTGTTTTTATGTCTGCTGGTAACAAGTTGAATGTTTCCGTAGCGTTTTGCAGATGGCAAGGGAACGAGAAGTCCGCACTTTAGCTGGTGTTTTACTCGGGAAGCTGTGAGTGGTCCTCTCACACCCCAAGCGCTAAATGTCCTGTAGGGGTGGGAGTGAGCAGCCAGTCATGAACGGGACTGGTTTCATCAGCCGCTGCAAGGCCTTAGTCAGAGGCTGTGCTGCCCTCATACCAGCTATTGTGCATGTGCAGAAGTCAATGAAGTCGAAGCCTCCTTTAGCAGAGAGAGATTTTTGGTCCATACGAGGTCCTCAATGATGCGAACCCATCATCAAGGGTGGGGTTTGCCTTCCACTTCTTTAACCAATCAGTCTTCATTGTATGATTTTACCACATTAATGAAAACCAGTGTTTTCTTGTTTGTAAAGTACACGTTTTATTGTGTCTGCCTTTTGTTAATGATACAAAGCATGGGAACATGTTCACCTGCAAAGGCTGTATGGAGCAATGCAAGGACACACTTTTAATTCACAATGACAATAATAAAAAAATAATAATAATATCAAGGCTTGAACTAGCAACCTTCTGACCAGAACCACAGAGGCTTAGCCTGGTGACCCAGAAGATGGTTAAAGAAGTGAAACGCAAGCCCCTCCCTCGTTGACCCAGGGACACGTCGAACTCGCGGCAAAATCAGGCTGTTCTGTGAACCCCAAGGAGCTGCTGATCGCCCTGCCTGCCCTCCTGTTGTCTAGAGGGGGATGGTTAGCTCGTACCTTTCTGAAACCACAGTTTGCACCCAGGCAGCTTTCTTTGTCTTACTGACACTGAGGGACAGATTGTCCTCCTCCTCTCTGCATGCAGCCTCATCGCTGTGATTGGGTCCATAGATTGGTGTCAGCAGCAGGCTTGGTGATGGTGTTACAGGTGTTCTTGGTAACATAGCGTAGCTTGGTGTGTGTAGCGTGGCCACCAATCCTGCCCATCTGAGGCCAGTCGGTCAGAAACCCAAAGATTCAGAGGTATTAAATTCACATCTGTTCTGTTCTTGAATTCTGTCTATCCAGTCTACAAACAGCCTTCGTACAATGTTCTGTTTCTCCGTGTGAGTCCAGGCCACTGGACAAGTGTCCTTGGTAGAGTGCAAATCAGTGAAGGCCCATTTGTTTCCCGGTCCACGACTGCTGCAATGGTGCAAAACTCTCTGCGACATATTGCATTGTTCTTTGGACCTGGGAAAATGCGGCAAACAGATGGAGATTGGAGCCTGGACAAGCAACGAGCGGATGAGGTCCACAAAGACGCCTACCAGTTGGTCAGTGCATGTGTGGAGCATGTGGCTGGGAACTGGATCTGCTCCTGCAGCTTCGCTGGGGGTGTTTCAGGGTTTTCCTTTCAGCAGTTTGGACTTTTAGGGTATCCAGCTGACCCCGCAGCCTCATTTCCATGTATTGGTTCATTCTGCCCCCATTACCCTGAGCAGGAATAGTGGCTAGAAGATGTGAAAATGCCGTAGATTTCTGATGGAGGGTGTATACCGGCCCTGGTATGTTGGTGGGTCATGCAGTCAACCTGCTGCTTTGTCCTTCTGCTTCAGTTCTGACTGAAAAAAGTTGTCATTCTTTTTCCTGAAAGGTTGGAAATTTATCTGTGGTGGGTCAGAAGATTGAAGCGAAGTATTGTTCAGAGGTAAAATTATAGGTGGGGGGGTAATGGACTGGGTGATGGGGGCACCATGTAGTCGAGACGCCCAGCCATGATGGGTGTGACATATGAAAGTGCTTTGGGGACTGACTCTACTCAGTGGGCCACCTGGTCACCCCGCCGCACAAGAGTGTTCTTGTTTCTCGGTGGCAGGTTCCCGCAGACACACGGAGTGACACGGTAAGACTAATTTCCCAGACTTCATTTAGACTGACAACAAACATACACTTTCGAGAGTCTTAGTCGCCATTAATTATGTCTCATCAATGTGACCATAGCGGAACATGGCGAAAGAAGTCAAGGCAAATTTTAAAGCAAAATCCTTTGAGGAGGACGGTGTGGATCGGGACGGGGGGGTTGCTTTCAGCGACTCTCACGGCTGCCCCCTCTCGCATTGAACCTCCAGGTTCCATTTGTGGAAAACCCCACATTCTACTCATCTGCTGTCATTGTAAAGTCATCTCAGGTGTGTAGCATATCAGGCACTCACCGTTACCAGATCTTCTGCTCCGGAAAAGGTCATTAATGTCCCTTGGCATGGGGATGTCTGTTACGTATCTGAGGTTAAACTTTCAGGCTGTACTGTTGGTTTTCATTGCCAAAGTCACTTTTAATGTTGACCAACAGGCGATTTAAAGACCTCGATTTTGTTTTTTGACTCATTTCTTACTTTAAATGGTTGTCCTAAGGTGATTTATTTCCAGAATACTTGCTCTCTCAGGTCAAATATCTGTTTTCTAAGCCGATGATAGGAAATCAATACAATGTTACAATGTTTTCAAACCTCAACCGCTCCCATGACATCTGTCTCCCTCATTGATCCTAGCTGGCTGCACATGAGAGAAGTGCTCTCTAGGTTGTTGGTGAGAGAGAGTGACAGGGCGAGCTAGGGCCAGGTAACCATGTGACTCCAGCCAGCCAACCATCTTCCAGCGTGGCCAGATGGGTGACCCGCGACTGGAGAGAACCCGCCAGGCCCGTGCGGCGATGTACTGCGGCTTTACCAGACGGAGGCTAAGGAAAAAAAAGCGATTAGCAAGAAACACATGAATGCATCAACAGACAGACGGAGGCGCGCATGCACGCGCACGCCCACGCGTTCACAAGTACTTTGGCGAGCTTGTGAAGAAGACTGTCTGCAGCGTCACGTGGCGGTATGGCTGTCTCTTAACGGCCCGAGGGCTCCAGACCCATAGCAACGGGCCGGAGTGAGGCCTGCAGCTGGGGTATTCATCACATGTGCTAATCATGCCCGTTAATTTATTCCTTACTGGAGACAACGAAATGCCACGTTCCGTTCGTTTCCGTGGCGCCACTTCCTCGACACAGCAGCTGCATGAGTGGCTCCTGCACTTTAAATTGCCATTTAGA
Source organism: Isichthys henryi (assembly GCA_026776945.1). NCBI lineage: Eukaryota > Metazoa > Chordata > Actinopteri > Osteoglossiformes > Mormyridae > Isichthys > Isichthys henryi. The sequence continues at coordinate 15,723,073 of JAODJX010000020.1, read as the reverse complement.
CGAGGATGTTTACAGGCTGGCAGCATGAAATGCTTCAATTTCAAGTACATTAAAAAACATATCACCTCGGGGTATGCAAACACCCCACATGAGCTTGGCAGACATCGGGTGGGCAAATGGGTTTCCTTCTGCTTCTCATTTTAGTCCACAGTATACATCTGAAATTACATTCAGCGGAACCAGTGAAAAGCAGGATCTGTAGATCATCAACCATCTACCCCTCATTTGTTTTTTTGTTTTTTCCCTCCATCAGTCTGACGTTTCAGCCTCTCCTGTGCTGAATGTCCAGCCATGTTCCGGCTATTAATGAGGACACCTACGCAGTCCATCAGGGTGCTTGTTTGCCACTGTGGACTGGATTTGGCCAACTGGAGAATGTCATTACGGTGACCTCAAACCTTTGGCTTGGAAGTTGGGCAGAAAGTTTTGACCTGAAGTCAGTCAGGAAGTGGTTCTGACTCTGAGACACTCATGGTTTAATCACTGATTCTTTAATCGCTTGTGTATCGGAACCTTTGTACCTCTGTGAGCGGTGTAAATGGTTGTAATCCTACTGTATCCTAGTTCAGCCCCTAGAGGGAGCTCTTAGCCACAATAGTCAAAGGGGAAGGCAGATTGGGGCTTCAATGAATGCTGTGCCTGTTCATAGGATGTTCCTAAGGAAGATGGAAATGTTAAGTCAGTAGCTGATGTCCTCTGACGTCCTGCAACGCAGGAAGTAAATTTATGGTGGAAGTGATGGATGATACGGGGATGTGCGAGACGTCCGTTAAACCGCGATTTTCACATCTATAAGATGCCATAATATACACACGAACTTAATAAACCCAGGAGAAGGATTTTAATCTGGACTGTGTCCCCCTCCCCCCTTCAGAAGCTGCCGTCCTGTTGCCAGCCAGTGGGGCGGCACCAGCAGCAACATGAAAAGCCCGCTGCTTTCCACAGCGACGGCGTCCCCGAGCTGTCACGGGCCACGCATCTGCCCACTCTGCCTACCCTTGGTGCGTCGTGCACTGCCCGGAGGTCGAGTGCTACGGAGCCGTTCTAAAGTACGCGTCTGAAGCTCAGCAGTTACCACGCAGAAAGAAATCCCACGCAGAGGGTCTGGACTGCCGCGGCGGAGCAGTGCCTCTCTGCGCTTTCATTTATGTCATTTGCATACTAAAACGTCTCCTCTCGCCCGAGCAGCTAATGAGCACCCTCCATACTTTCCCCATCTTAATATTTATAGCCCCGCAGCTCTCAGCGGTGCCCTGCTTGCCGCTAAGACGCAGCCCTGACCGTTCCTGTCTTCTTGGGCATTCGCTTCTGTCAATAAACAGCTCGCTGAATAAACTGCTCGCACGTTCTGACCGAAACTGCAAAGCAGGTAGGTCTATACAATCATTTGAAGCATCATTACTGTCACTATCTGAGGAGCTGCGGGTGTCAAGCTGCAGTTACGTTCATCCAGGAGAATCTAGAAACACAAAATATGGAAAAATGAAAGCAGCTGCTCTGAAAAACTGCAATAATCAGATAAGAGTTTCTTCAATGTTTTCAGATTTGGGGATTTAAACGCCTTTAATTGTATCCATGATTTCCGTCCGGATTTTGGTTTCCTGAAATGGAAAAATCCTGGACTGTGAGCTCGACTGCACATCTCACGGCTGGATGACTGCATGATCTGCGCAGATATCTGTGAGTGGTCTCCCGGTATGCTGTTAAACCCTGATGGGTGTTAGCACAGCTGCGCAGAGTGTGGCACGGGCCTGCTTCATAAAGCCAGTGCTGCTCCGACACAATTATTGTTACTGTTCTTTTCTCTGACTAAAGCTGGTCCCTGTCAGCTTTCCATTCAAATTATCCCTTCATTTTCAGGTGGGGGTATGTAAAAAATAAAAATTCCCCCCTTTCTGTTTTTTTTCATCCAACCACCCCCCCGAAATAGTTTAACCAGAAAGCGATTGTATGGCTGCCATCTTCTTCGTGACTTAAGATCCTTTAAAAGTGGAGGATGAGCTTCACGAGCCAATCCAGTCACCCGCTCTACCCCCTAGTGGCCGCCTTGATGGACGTGGTGGCAGCTAATCTGGATGGTAGCTGAGCGCCTCTGGGGGGCTTCGCAAGGATCTCACAAGTGTGGGGATGAAAGCATCTCACTGATGCCTTGAATGTTATTCCTGGAATGAAAACGCTCCTCTTAGGAGGAGCCCTGAATGCTGCCATTGGGAGCCCAAATCCCCGTACCCGGCCGAGGACACTGTGCTCCGCCAGCCAGTGCCTCTCCTGCGCCTCCCCGCACCTCAGCTCCCAGCCCCCATGGCTGAGTCCTCCAGCTCTGTTAGGAGTTAAACTGGGGTGGATGTGTATTTAAGGTAAACCCCATTTGCGGTGATATTTCCACCCCCCTCTTCTTCCCTGCTGTTGCCCCCAGCAGCTCCGCAGTGAGCTCCGGGTGTAATTACTGCATTGTTAGCGCGCAGCCTGCTGCCTCACTAAGGTTAGATTCGAACAGCTGATGCTGAAACAGTGACACGCATGATGAAGCCTGCAGCCCCCCCCCCCAAGGCCATTGGGCTTTCAGCAACATCCTATATGTTCACTGGGGCAGTGAGAGGCTCCGTGGGCTCTCTGTGCCTGTGATCCGAAGACTGCCGATTCATGCCTCAGTTTTGGCAGACCTATCTCAGGGTCCCCCCCCTCGCCCCCGCAATGGATAGCAAAATGGGATAGGCAAAGAGAAGAACTCCAACGTACCTGTACTCGTACTTGGATAAATGCAAAGGGTTTGGGAGGATTTGTGAAACAGCCTGATCTGAAAACCCTTTCATTCAGCTTAGAGATCAGCCATAGCTGACTCTTGCCAGCAGCAACCTTCACCCAGGGAGTGCATTCTGCCCAGCCTACAGGCGAGAGCAGCAATTCATTTAAGCTCTTTTATTGCTTTTCATTTTATTTTATCGCTGAAAGCGGAGTACTTGGTTTGTCCATTGATTTATGTAACATAATGATACACTGTGCATGACGCATTTCTACTCAGCCTTGTTCAGGATTGGAGATGAGCAGGTGGCCAGTGACAGGGCCACCGCAGTGACCATGGTGCCACCTTAGCCATCCCCCAGTGACAGGGCCACCGCAGTGACCATGGCGCCACCTTAGCCATCCCCCAGTGACCAGGGCCATCGCAGTAACCATGGTGCCGCCTTAGCTACTCTCCCAGTGACCAGGGCCATCGCAGTGACCATGGTGCCACCTTAGCCACTCTCCCAGTGACAGGGCCATCGCAGTGACCATGGTGCCACCTTAGCCGCTCCCCCAGTGACAGGGTTACTGGCATATGGCAGCATGTGGACCGACCTCCATGCACAACCACCCTGCACTCTCCTGGATGGAGTGATATCTATAGCTAATGGGCAGGAACAAGTGGTACGGGCCTGTGGAGACCAGTGTGGCACACGTCACTAAGGGTGAGGGTGTGGCAAGGTCTAACCGGTGCCACTTAAGGTGCCCTTGTGAACATTCCCTTCCCCGAGAGACATGTAGCCCTGATTACCTGAGTGCCGTTGATCTCCGTGGCCCCCACATCTACTCCATCCCCTCCAGTCCCAAATTGACCTGTCTTCCGTCATCAGCAGAGATGAAGACGACTTGTGCTGAGTGTGCCGTTCCCTGTTTGGCTGTAATTGAAACAGCATAGGGACACTAAATCGTTATCAGCCTGCTTGCTCTCTGTGCTTTACGCCTCAGTGTGCATTTTTTGCGAAGGAGTCATTCTCACACCTGTATGCAGAGCACACCGGATAATTCAAACTGTGAGTCCACCAAGCCCCCAGACGATAAGACTGGGGCTGCAGGGACGAGGACGAATCTCTCTAGGCTTTGGTGGAGGGGTCTGTTGGAAAGCGTCTTGTGTTTGTGTTCGGTGAAATCGCCCTCAGCAAGGTGATGCCCTGAGAATCACAGCCTCAAGCTTTTGCTCATATGTGGCTGGAAAACTGCTCCCCTCCCCAGGGAATGCAGCTTGTCTATTAACTTGAATCAGACGGAACGAAGCTGTTATGACAAGATGCAGTTACTCTCAGCCCTATCTATTGGGTCTGAGTCATGAAGTGACTTGGCCTTTTTGCACGTTATTTAGACCACAGCGGGAAGCAGAAGAGAAGACGCTCTCTGCCACATATCTTACGCCGAAAAGAACCGGCCAGTTTTTCAACTCATTTTACTCGCTAGTAATGTTCTTCAGCAGGGTCAAGGTAGGGTTGTGTGTCCTCTGAGTTCCGAAAGCATGCAGGGCTGCAGTAAATATCTCACCTTGTCTTCGGCATCCCCTTCGGACGGCTTTGTTTTGAGTTAACCCTCCTCTTTGCATGGACATAAAACAGGTGCCGGCAATGTGTGTCAGAGACGAGAATGGAATGTCGCTGTCCTTGCTTTGTCAGGTGACAATGTCCAGAAACTCCTTGTCCTGCCATAATGAGGACAAATCCACAGATGCAGCTGATTGTCAGAGTTACTTGCGCTCTCTTTCTGTGATTGGAATTGACACCCATTGTTAGCTTAATAGTTTGGCACTAATAAATTTTTAATATACTTTATAACATTGTCGCATCTCTGGTCTGACTACACTTAGCACCTTATTAACATGCTATTACGTGGTATTTTTGTTGTCGGGTTTGGTGATAGTCAGCTTTTTTTGCTATACGTATGGCTGTATTACAGTGTTTGCGAGAAGGACCTTACAAAGCCAGGATACATGGGCACTGATGTCGGCAAAATGATCAAAATGTCTGTCGGCTTCACTTTATCAAATTTGTCTAATTTTATTCTGTTTTCTCTTCTTAAAATTTTCTTTATTCTTTATTCAGTTGTTATATATTTTGAAGGCTTCTACAGGATGGCCCAAACGTCATTTCATTGTAGTTGTACGGAGACAACAAAGATATCTTGTATTTTGTATGTCACAGAATTTTAAGGATGCTACTTGCATAGACGATAACCACGGTGGAAGGAGACCCTGGTTCATTCGACATATCACCCCTGCCCGCCCCGGCGAGCGAGAAGCAACCGAGCGCGGGCCATTCCTGTAAAAGTGCCACTGCTGCAGTGAAATCTAAAATTAATCCTGGATCTGATGAAGGTGAGCAGTGGGGAGCAAAGCAGTGGGAAGGAGGAAAGGAGGCTGGCTGCCTCTGACCTGCCTCAGAAGGTGAGGCTCATGAATGCTTGTATCTGAGGCTCCCTGCCCTGCTCGTGTCTCCTCTCGGGCGGGGGGGGCGGGGCGGGGGGGGGCGGGGGGGGGGGGGGGGGGGGGGGGGGGGGGGGGGGGGGGGGGGGGGGGGGGGGGGGGGGGG
>JAODJX010000020.1:15691796-15717640 GCA_026776945.1 Isichthys henryi | reverse complement strand
AGCTTTGGTATGGTGTAATGGTGGCTGGCTGCATCTTACCTGCCTAAGATGTTTTGGCACATTATTGTTTTTATGTGCGGCCCCTGGCCCTGCTCGTTTCCCCTCTTGCCCCCCCCCCCCCCCGACCCCCAACATAGACATGCATGTGTTTCTAAGGCTTGGCATTTTAAGTCTGCAATAATGAGTTAAATTTTCAGAAGAAACTGGTGAGGCAAAATTCAAAGGCGTTCCCAGTGAGTTCCTGGGGTCCGACGCTCAACGAGGTCGCATTTTCACTAAGAAACGGGGACTTTCATTTTAACGGGCTGATTTAAGCAGAGAAAGACAGCAGCACTGTGCAAGTGAGACACCATTAAAAGCCTAAACAAAGGTTGATTTGTGCTCTTTGGGAAATGGCTCCACACAGCCTGGACCAGCGCAGAAGTGCCTGTTGTTGGATCTTGCCGACGCAACTATGGATCCTTAATGCGCAGGTAACGTGCGACGTCTGTCTAATGTAGCACAGGGTGTCACTGCAGGATCTAACTCACCTGTGGATTTAAGTCACGCAAGTCCTGCTGATCTGAGGCAACTGTGTTAAACTATTAAAGTATTAAACTATTCAAGTAATACAGGATTTTAGACCATCTGCCAAACCTGCACAATTACCAATTATAAACAGTTAAGGCTCATCGCATGGTTTGCATAAATTTTCATAAAATGGCTGATTACTTTTAATTGTCTGTATAGACACTGGCAAAGCCTCTTGGCGTAACTGGACATGAATGTTTTTTTTTTTTCGATTTGGCGTTTTGACTTTTAGTTCGTTTTCAGTTTGAGTTGTTTTTTTAGGTAGTTTTAGTTCGTTTTTAGTTGCTTTTGTACTTGGCTTTCAATGCTGGCACACAGGCGACTCACATCCGCGGTTGACTCAGATCCTGTGGTGACACAGGGAACTGGTGGTGTGGTTCTCGACTTCTCCACGGTTGGACAATAATAAGCATCCCTGGAGTGATGTGCTGCGACGGCAGGCTGTCCAGAGGCAGACTCTGAGGAGGAGACAATGTGAGGGAGAGAAGGGGGGTCTTTCAAGGAGCAGAGAGATGTGGGCAGTGGGAGAAAAATGGTAGGGTCTGAGTTTTAGTCCCGAAAGTGTGTGAGCGCGTATTTGTACAAGACATGGCATGGAACCAGCTTTGATGGCTGGTGTGATTAGTGCTGTGGCACTGTTACCCTTTACGTTCCTGGCGGACGAAAATTTTCAGGTGGCCAACAAGCCCGACCATGTGATCCCCAGCCAATGAGGGAGCCGTCTCCTCGTCCTCTCCCGCCCGCACCCACGCTTGCCCTGCGGGCATCGTCTTAATCAACAACGTGCCCCCTCGGTGGATGCTGTGTGCTTTCATTCACATGCCTCCGGGTGTTTGGATGGACTCCACCCCGCCGAGTGAGCTGATTGCATCCGCTCCACTTCCAGTCAAAAGCTCAGAGGCAGGTGGAACGTGAAATGAGTCTGACCAGGATCATCATTCTCACCCATATTCTGTGTTCACTGGTACATAGCGTGCCCACGATTTTGTTCTGCGTTATATTGGTTATGCTCACAAACAATTAACTGTTTAGCTGAAATGACAGTCAGCCTCTGGACCCTCGGCGTACCTAACAAGGGTTTATATGTTTATGAGTATTAAGGTTTAGATCAATTAGCCTTTATAGTTTTGCCTTCCTATATATTTCTCAATTAAGAAGAGGAATTCTCTGGGCTTTGGGGAGGCCCAACACAATAAAGATTATTTCTGTCTCTGTATGCAGGCCAGTATGTCCTAGACTCACACTCAGTGCTTAGCATATGGGACACAAGATGCCAAGTAGCACATTTTAAAATGTGCTCCCCACCCCCCAAGTAAAAACGGAACTAGAAAATTCGTGACATTCTGACACATTTGCGCTGATGGGCCATGGATGTCCGGTTATTTTCTGTCTGAGTCGCAAACTCACGTTAATGCCTCTTTAAGTCTATGCTACACTGTACCGTTTGATTAAGCTAATAGAGGATGGCTGAGAGACCCCCTTTTTTCTGTGACATATATTGCTGCTTCAGTAATAAACTCCATTAATTTGTAATCACTGTTTCACCCTAATAGTATTCTCGATATAGTCTGCAATCAAATCAAAAGTCAGCCGGTCTATTCTCCTTTCCTGGCTGTCCTATGTTTTTAAACCGCAAATTAGGAAGGAGGTTGGGTAATTCGCGTGTTTTATAAAGACTTTTCTAAAACCTCGCACGTTGCGGTTGCAAGATCACCGAGTCGTTTTTAAAACTAAAAATGTACAAAGATGTGGTTTTGAAATATAACGAAGGGTTTGCGATTGTGTTACAGTGATTAACATGAAAACCGGGATCGTTATGATGTTACGTGGAATTTACCGACTATAATATAGAAATCGACTGCGCTCGCATTTGCAAATACGACACGTTACTGAAAAGGATCCCGAAACCGGTCTTAGCAAATCGGACACTATTACCATGACAGAAGTTTAGCCGAGTGCGCCTGTCCATATGTCTGTTCTGACAAAACAGTATCTGCTTGTCTGTATGGGGGAAAAAAACCGACGAGTGAACGAAGCCCGTACATCGTTATCTGATGCTTTCGCATTGCATATAAATGCGTGCATATCATATGCCTTATTGCAATGTCTCTAACATGACTCAGACGTGTCAGTCCGATCATACTTGCCGATGTACGAGGAAAAACGTATAATTAGTTGGGTGACTAAGCGAGAAAATGTTAAGATGAAAACATTCGAAACCCTCCGCAAAGGCAAAGGTTTGCAGAAGGCGCGCGGGAGTCCGGCTCTCTCTTGCACGCTCTGCTCCTCACATAGGAGAAAAGGAGGTGCACCACACACTGTACATATAGGCTAATTACTGCAACTAACGTGCGGCCTTGGTTCATTTGTTTAGGTTGTGCATTTGTTCTTCTCTCCTCTGCCCTTTCATTAAGTGAGTTTTCAGAATAAAACAAAATACTTTCTGATAAAATGGGTTTTTCACACTAATGTACAAATAGAGTATTCTGGCACGATTGGGTCGTCTGAAAAATACACTTTATGCGAAAAGGCTTAATGTGATACATGCAGCAACTAGTTTTTTATATAAATGTATAAAATGTATGGGTATCATCCTCAGTAGTATACTTAGGTGAAAACAGTGTTGCACTTTGATTAGTCAGCAAAATGCACGCTATGTTATAGCGGTCCAGATAAATGAAGGCAGCTTAACTTCCCCGCAGTTGGTCTGAAGGTTTAATTACGTCATTCTCGATAGAGACAAAGCCGCCCGCCTCCATCCAGAAGCAGAGTCGGATCAGACCGCGGACAGCTCCGTTTTCCGGGTGGATGTTAAAGGCAAGAGGACGAAAACATCCGAAAATAACGCGCAGCGCATCAACAGTCCGGGACACAAACTGGATATAAAATATGTGATTAAACTCTGCCACGTTCTGCGATTTACCAGCTATGTTCAGCTTTGGAATAGTGGGCTCGTTAACTTTGCTTTGACGGTGTGTTAGTTTGCCACAGATAGGAGTTTATTAATTATGACATGGATGACTGCGAATTGGACCGTACTCGAGGTATGTTGCTGGATATGAACATGATGTTTTGCAAAACGCAAAGCATGATTACTCTGTTTTCTTAATAATAAAACATGTTGTACAAGTGCTTATTCGTGCAAAAACTCGCGCAGGTATTCATCTACCGAATTCTCTTAGGACTGCCAAGAGCTTTAGTTTTTTCAGTTCTCCGAATGCTTTCTTCGCCTTTTATAAATATTTAAATCGTTTGAAATTATTGTTCTATGCACATTTATTGAACTTGAAAACCGGCTGTAAAACTACCAATCTCTTGTCACACATTTAGGAACAGGAAAGTAAGATGCTGTTTTTGTGGTTTCCCTAATCGTGAAAATGAGACTATAATATTATAATAATACGTGTATGAAGCAAATGTGCAGCTAGCAACTTTCCACTAGTATTTCCTGTAGGGTAACAGCTGTCTGATAGGATAAGTCTTCTGAGAGATCAGATTAGCTATGGACCCCATGCCGGAGTATTCCCATTTCCTGGGAAGGATCCTGGAGGAGCTGGACGCTAAGCACAATGCAATGTCCTACCAGGACCTCTGCAAATCGCTTTGTGCCAGATTTGACCTGGTCCATCTAGTGAAGCTGCGTAGTCTCCTGTTTTACACTGCCTGCATGGACCCCTGCTTTCCTGCCACCTTGTTCCGAGACAAGATGCGGAACACCTCAGAAGACCAGCAGTCCAGGAAGCTGATGGCAGCAGCAGACATCGTCACCATGTTCAACTTGATCCAGATGAACAGTGGTACTGCAAAAGACAGGCTGCCCATAGCCCAACGGCCCAAATTTCAGAAGAACCAGTCGTTTGAGTCGTGTCGGTCAGATTCTGACATGTATAAGCAATCTGACTATAGCAGGGCCTACGACGCGTCGTACAAGCCGACGTCGCGGGTTTCACCGTGTTCGAAATCGGATTTTGGTGACTGCCAGCCGTTCGTGCCGCCCTCCAACCCAACCCGTCTCCTGGGGGTCAGCAGGGATTTTAAATGCAGAGCAGCCTCACTGGAGAAGCTTCAGCATCTCCCACAGTACCCACACAGCAGCTCGCCGTCCTGCGACATGCAGAGCACCTACTTTCCGATGGAGATAGACAGCGAGTCCACCACCGATCAGGAGTCTTTGCAGCTAAAGCCCGGCCTAAAAAACAGGTTTCCCTCAGCAGCTGGACCATTCTCTGTGCACTCCTGTGTGGAGAAGAGAAATATCTTTAAGGAGGACTTCCACAATTTCGTGGCCTTCTCTCCCCACGTGATCACCACGGAAGCCAAGTCCAGGGATGACTTGAGTGGGGTGTTCCAGCGTAAGGACTCACAGAAACATGCCTTCTTCAATCACAGCTTTGAGCTGCCTTATAGTAACCCTTACTTTGATTCAGCAAGTCCCCCTTTCCAAGAAAAAAAACGGTCGAAGCACGAAAGTCTGGATGACCTACAGGCTTCCACCTATTTTGGGCCAACGACCATCACAGAGAGTGTAAGCAACAGGAGGACATTGGGGCGACACAGCAGGCCATCCCCCTGGCCTGTGAAGAGTCTGAGCCTGAATACGGACGAGGGACCAGATTTTGAAGACACTTTTCTGAATTCCAAGCGGTCTAAAGAATGCCGTCTCCATGACATGGGCAGTGTGGAGAGTGAGCAGAACTACCAAGAAGTCAAAGAGGATTTGGAAGGTTCCCCATCGGGATTTAGTGTAAAGTCTAATGAATCGAAGTCACAGGACATGGGACCTGTGGGTAATGGAGTGATTGTAGACCACAGAGAAGGTGTGAAGAGATTTAAAGACAAAAGTATCAACTGTCCCTCCATCCAGGTAGGTGGCGTAGACATTCCCCTAAGTGTGAGCACACAGACTGATCAATCTGAAAAGAGGAAGGTTAAAGACCTCCCTGCCTTCAGCAAATATGGGGAAAGACATTCATATAAGCTCTCTGAAGAGGACTCTGAGATTGTCAGTGATGACATCAGTGACATCTTCCGCTTTCTGGATGACATGAGCATGTCTGACTCTCTGGGAATCCTTCAGGCATCACAGTACAATAGCATCGGATCCCTCACTTGTGCCCAGAAGTCAGATGAAGACAGTTCTCCAGAGACTAATGCTGCAAAGCTCAGCAAAGCAGGTCTCAAGCTTGACCGTCTCTTCCAGTCACTGGAGAACACAGATGGAGAGTTGAAGGCCAGCGTTTGTAAGCTGGTCCTCCGGATTGGAGAGATCGAGAAGAAGCTGGAGTCCCTGTCCGGGGTACGTGGGGAGATCTCTCAGGTTCTGTCCAAACTGAATAAACTGGATGAAAAGATACAGGAGCCAGAGGTCGGTGTCAGGTCAATTGAGTCAAACACAGCCAATGAGACTCACCCAGAGAGCAGCTCTTCTCCTGGCATTCCTCGGTGCCAGCCCCCTGGAAACACCAGTGGAATTGGTGGTCCAGACTGGTGCTGCTCGGACGCCAGTGGCAGCAATACGGACAGTCTGCGAGTCAAAGCCCTAAAAAAGACTGTTTGCACCAGGAGGTCATCGAGATCCTTGGCTGAAGAAAATGGAGCCATCGAGACGAAGATCTGTAGCATGTCCAACTCCCCTAGGAATTGGAGGTCCTCTTGTGCCAGTCACGTTGGAGAAGATGGAAAGGAGAAGGATCGTGGTAGCAAGGACCGCCACCGAAAATCCAAAGAGGTAACTGACCGGGTTCAATTTGCTAAAATAATCTGTTATGTTAGTAGGATCACAGAGTAAGTGTAAGTTGTGCAGTATAGTTCCTTTGCGTCAGTGGTTCTCAGCCCTTTTTGCACCGCAACCCAATTTTTACCATGCTCTCTTAGACGCGACGATATCAAGTATAGGTTTAAATTAACGCTACAGTATGATCAAGCACCTTGTGCACTCTGCAGTTTACGCCAATCAATGCCTATCGCACAAATCTGATTGGATTGCACCAGTGAATTTTAAATTAAGCATTAAGCAAGTTTGGCTTCTTGGATTGATTAAATGTTTACTAGTGTTGCGCTAAGCATTTGCAGACCCAGAACCTGTTTATATGAGTTAATTCTAGGATTGGGGCTGGGGAATCTAATCGTGGATCAGCATAGGAGCTTGCTGGGTTTAAAATGCTTACATTTACAACTCTGCCTCGCGACCCTTTCAGAACTTGCTGGCCATGGGTTGAGAACCGCTGCTGTAAAGTATTGTTAAGAGTTTGATCTTCGTTTATTAGTTACGTCTAGTTCTATGTAAACATGATAAGGTGTAAACTATGATTAGGTGTGAACTTCACGTGAGGAGTAGCCCTGTTTCCGCACAGTAAGTCCAAATGGGCAGGTAAGAGCCAAAGCTATTTTTGAGTTTGCGCTGTTTGGTACCACACCCGGAACGTGAAGCGCCATGATCCAGCTGGGATGATTCATCATGTTCCCTGATCCTCCTCTACGCACGGATAAATCCACTTCCACAGCTGTGCAGGGAAGCGACTGGCATGGCAACAGGATTTCACGCTATTTCTGGAATTCCAGATGTCAGTGGCAGAAACCGTTCCAAGCCACATGCTCCAGCCTACTGAGTAACGAGGCATTTTTTCAGAAGGCCACACAGAGATTAATATCCTTGAATTAGATGTACAAATAAGGGGAGGGAATGTGGGTGAATGAACTTCGCTGAAAAGCATAAGTTATGTAAGACTGATTAATTACACATCAAGTTTGTCACAAAATGAAATTGTTGGCTTTTGCAAAAGGTACAGAAAGAATGTAGCAGAGGATGGTCTTCCTAGCGCTGCTAATTTTGCCCTTTAGGTTGCCATCTCCTGGGGTACTGACACACTTCCCTGACATTAAACGTGTTGAAATGTCATTTACCCTCAGCAGGGGTTACCCTGATGAGTCCTCTCCATTGACCTCTCCCGGAGCTGCCAGGTGGATCTGGTGTAGGCTAAGCATCTGCAGGACGACCTTTAGCTCCATAGGTGTCTCCATGGACGCTCGAGGCCACAGTAATTCATTTAATTCATTATTTATTTGCTCAGCAAACACGTTTATCCAAAGAAGCTAGTGTAGTTAACCTTTTCACATTGTTAAATATTTTGCAGTCAATTGAACCGAAAAGGTGAAGTTTTCATTGAGTCTGTCATTGGCTCGTGTTAAGAGGAATCAGAGAGGGAACTCTTTGGGAATGAGGCATGGGGCCAGGGCTCCTGGTGCCATGGGAGATCTGCTGTGGGTCCTCCGTGAAAGCAGCCGAGGTGGCACACAGTTCCTTTGCATGCAGAGGTGGATATTTCAGGTCCAGAAAGTTAAAACTCCAGATCAAGATTTTGTTTCAACCAACCAGTTGAGTCTCTGTGACTGTGACTCTTTATGTGTGAAACAAAGTCTTGGTCTGGATTCTCTATGGACCTGAAATGTCCACCGTTGTTTAAATGTTTCATGGATGGGAACCTCTCATAACAGAAATTGGACTATAGCAGAAGATCATCTCAAATAATTATGAGCCTGAGTCTTCTTATTTGCAAATCTGCAAGATCAGGGGAGTAAATTATCAATAATCAAAACCAGCCAATGCAGCCCTTTTAAGGGTCCCCCTTAAATGGTTGGAGACCTCAGCTCTCCCAATGCTCAACCCAAAGTTGTGCGCTTGTGCAGGATCCATTGCTATTCATGCAAGAATGCAAGAATAAACAGCAATCTGGGAAGGGAAGAAGAGTGACATGTCTCAGGGTTATAATAAAAGTCCCGTCTCAGAGGTGTTACCTGGTACCTTGGGCGGAGCTTTATTTGGCGGGGGGGCGTATCCCTTATTCTAATTGGCCAGGTAACATCTCATCTCTTATAGCAAATTTATTACTATGGTAGACTTGTAGTATGGAGGACATGTCACAGAAGACCTATTAAACCCCCAGCACCTCTGCATGCCCTTGGATTCACCTCAGTATGGTCCTTTTGACACCTACATCCCAGAGAACGAGAGAGACAGTCTTTTGTTCTAACATTGGTATTCTAGGGCCCCTTGATAGTGTCAATGTTGACAGTGTTTGTTTTTGACAAAACATTTTTCCCAGGTGCCTGTTTCAGGAAGTAGTATTTGTTGCTTAGTCGAATAACTTGATAGATTTAATGTAATCTGGGGATGTTCCACGAAGCAGGATTTCTCAGTTAGCTGGGTTAACTTAAGCTAGAAATCAGAATTGTCCAATAAGGGTTTAGGTAAGGAGCTTTCCAATTGGACAGCCGTGACTTCTAGCTAAATAAATAACTAAATAAATTTCCAGCTAACTGAGAAATCCGGCTTGGTGAAACACCCCCCCTGGGCTAAACGTAAGCGAATGAAGGTAAAGTCCATTTAGCCCAGACAACCTCAAATCAAACAAGTTGTCTGGCTAAGCACAAAATTCTGCTTCATGAAACAGACCTCGCCACAACAAATCATAGCATAGCCTAGACGTTTATCAAAAACTCTGGGCAAAAGCCCCCTGAGGTGTCTCAGTTAAACAGAAAATTAAAAAAAAGAAAACAGAGAATAATTTATCCATTTGACACACTCTGAATTGTTGTATGCTGGGATATATGTTTGTGTGTCAAACTGAGGGACATTTGGGAAATCAGGGCAGAAATTAAGTGCCTTAAAAATGATCATGCAGCTGAGTGGATGCAACTATAGGCAGAATATGTTTTAATTTTTGTGTTTTGAGGCTCAGAGAGGAATTACGAAGCCACTTTGTAACTACAGATTAGTGACGTTTTCCTGGGTTTAGGGGTAGGAAATAGTTGTGGAATGTGGGATCCCTGTGAACAGGAATGTTGGTCATGAAAAATTATGTTTGATTAGACTTTATGGCACAATAAATTGAGAGCCAGCTATTGCTTGGCTATATAGCATGTCCTTTGACCTCTGACCTTCGCCCTCAGGTGGAGCGGCAGTGCGAAGCCCACCGGCCGTCCAAGCAGGCGAAGGAACCATACCTGGTGGAGCAGGTGTTCACTCCTCACCGCTTCCCGCCAGCGGCCAAGTTTCCCCTGAGGAACAGCCCAGTTTATGCAGGCATGCGGCTCGTCGACCGGCCGGAGGGCAAGAGGACGCAGCCGCCTCCCTGGCCGCTGGAGGAGTACAAGCAGAGTTCTGTGGAAAAGGCCAAGCTGAGCACGTTGGAACTGCAGGCAAGTTCGGCCCGGACCCCGTGCTCCATCTGCCCCAGCTGCCGGTCGATCACGACAATCTGCAGGCGTGTGTGATCTCCTAAAGAGCCGAGCTGACTCTGTAGTGCAATTCAGTACATCTCAGTTACACACATGATGAGGCACTTGAGCACTAACAGACCCTCTTCCATAGCCCAAGGTCATTTATTTTATCGATCAAGGTCAAGTAAAAAGACAACTGCAGTTTTCATTGAAGAAAAAGATCTACTTTGTAGCATTAGTAGAGTTACCCTGAGCTGACTCTGCAGGCGCACTCACAGAAACGTATTTGGGTATATAAAAGTTCCCTGAAATCCCTTTGATTGTCTTTGCTGTGATAATGAAGTTCTGTGAGCTTCTGTGAAGTGACCCAGAACGTATCTGTAGCTCTGTTTTCAAAGCTGCTTGCCGCTGTTGTCCTACATGCTCTTGGTTCAGTAGATGTGCAGCGTTCGGACTTGCATTATAACATTCCTAACCCTTTTCCGAATGACACACAGAGTTTGCTCAGACCATTTGTTTGCTCTCACAGCTCACATCCGGAGTCTGGTTGTGCCGAATCGCAGTCTGTCAGGCTCAAGCGTGGAAGGGTAACGGTTAAATTTCCACCCTCCTTAAAGTCTTTCCCGATGCAATCGCAACGCCTTTGCTGCTGGCTCGGCACACACAGCCGGGGATGCTAGACTGCAAATCGAATGTGACAAGATCAAGGGCTGGAAGATTATCGCATCGAGGCGTTCGGCTCTGGCATTATGATAACACGACTCCAAGCACGGGCTCCAGGGTTCCCAGATGACTCTATGGCGCCAGTGATTTTTTTTGGCCTTGTTATGCACCTGAATAGACCTTTATTTATATGAATGCTAGTGTTTGAGCTGTATTGTGAGAGACTCGCTGCTGAGAAGAGATCATCAGCATCTGCCTGGGTATTAACACCTGGTCACCATTGCATTTATGACTTAGTTCTGTTGGACCCCATGGAAGCAGGCATGAGAGAGTCTGCAGGTCACAGCAGAAAAGTAATTGTATGATAGTACAGCACCATACGCAGCCCAAACTGACACGCTGCACTGCTCCATGAATTTGGCGGCACGAAGGTGACTTTTGGGTCACACTGTAAATCTTCAACAGCTTCTCATCTCCGTGACGGTCATAAGCGACAGCCTACAGCACAACAAAAAACAAAGTTGGTGTTTCAAGCTAAACGACGATCGTGGTGCCCGGATTTGGTTTATTAACAGTTGCAGCTGGTTAAATGAACCGTTTTTTAAACCTGACAAGTGAGCGAGCTGTGTAGCGGACTGCAGCACTGGAACGCCTCCCTGCCGCTGGCTATGCTGGCACAGTGCATTAATCTACACATATTTCCACTGGCATCCAGTTCAGATTGCTTCACTGGAACACATTACATCTCAGCATATTGCTAATGGTTTCAAAGTTGATGGTTCAATAACTGCAAACATCATTTGGCAGCAGCTGCCAAGGATAGAATCCAGCAGAAAAAAAATGAATGTCTCCATTATAAAAATAGCCCCCCCCCCCCTCCTATATCACCCTCCCTTGTCACATTTTTAGAAAAAAAAAACTGACAGATGTGTTGGCAGGTCAGATGGTTTTCTTAGTCTGACAGAATGACAGCCTTTCTCAGGACATGCATGGCTTCAGCAGTAGAGGGCGCCGTCTCCCAGATGTCTCACCTAGCCACGCCCACCCTCTGTCCTGTCTCTTGCAGACACAGGAGTCCTTGAATCCCAACCACCTGGAGTACTGGATGGAGGACATTTACTCACCGGGCTACGATTCGCTGCTGAAGCGCAAGGAGGCGGAGTTCCGGAGAGCCAAGGCCTGCAAGATAGGCGTGCTGATTGCAGCGGCTGCCTGCACTGTGATCCTGGTCATCGTGGTGCCCATGTGCACCATGAAATCATGAGTTGCTCCAAGAGCCAGCCACCTCCCCCCCCCCCATGTGTAATCCCTCATCATTCGCTGGCAATGCCCAGAGTAATGTGCATGTGTCCTCATTGTGAGGCTGGGAAGGAGTGTAACGTTTTATTTATCGATGTGTTTATTTGCACTGATGCTAAGGAGCTTCCAAGGTATTCGATAGCTGTGCTGTTACCGCATTCCAAGGCTCCTCAGAGGATCCGGCGCAAATTGTCATTCTGCTAAGGATTGTCGGGGTGCATCGTGTTGTGTGAAAACCGTGCTGGGTTTGTTTTCTAAGCATTCTGTGATGTTCTTGAGATACTCGACTGATCATTTGTACTTATGTATTTTACTGAGAACCTTTTTTAACGGACCGAAGGAGCGCGATCAGGTGTGATCCGGCTTTTGCTTTTCTGTTGGGCTTGTCATGACGTCTTGATTAGGGTTGTACTCTGTGTTTTCCTAATAGGCATGGCTAAGGTCATGGCGAACAGCACAAAGGCTAAAACCACATAGACGCCCTCACAGGCCTTGGCAATAGTGAATGTATGTAGTGTAGGAGCCCTGTTCAGTGGGCAGTGGGCGACAGAGAGCTCCGCTCTGCTCCTTGTTTTAGCTTCCTTGAAAATCCCCAACTGGTACGGGTTCATTACTCAGCCGCATCGCACATTCTTTGACAGCAACACAAAAAGCACACCATACATCCTTCTCATCGGGCAACGTCCTGACCAGAATGTCTGTGAGCTGAATCAGAGCGCCCCCTATTGGATGAGGCTGGAGGCCACACTGGATAAAGCGGCTCCCTTATCCATGCGATCTCTGGCATTAGCGGGTGCAGCTCACGGCAGAGGGAATGTGGGTTTGCTTCAGCTGGCCTTACTGAACGCTCAACCCTTATCGGATTTGGGGTAGCTCCAAACCCCCCCCCCCCGCAACGCGACATATCTCCGCTGGCTCAGGAGTACCTGTCCATATACTGCCGGAGCTGTCCCAGACACACTCGTTTGCTGAGCCAAAATGGCTGACCTTGGACGTCTGTGTTTTTTCATAGCGATTCTCCAGCTGACTGACAGGAAAATGGCGGCTTAAGGCCAATCTGAGTAAAAACACGAGAACCGAATGGGTGGAAGAGAATTTAGCATGTCAGTCTGTCAATACAAACACAACAAATGTACAAACTACGAACCCGAGTCTATGTCACACATTGCAAGGTATAACTCAACGCAGTGCCCTTACTATGATGATTAATATACAATAATTATATGTGCGTTAAATATCTTAGGTGGCATGCAGTTTGAAGATACGAATCTTCAGCCTTTGGTGGATGCTTTGGGGGTCCGTTTGAAGTGACAGTTGGAAAACCTTTAAAGTTGTTCTCCAAAAATGAGCAGGGACCTGACGGCTCCAGCACCTTTGCCACCAGTACGGGTCCTGGAGCTGTGATTTAACGTAGCATTCTCAGCTTGTTACCTAAACTGCTGTAAGTGGAACAGTACAATAAAAGTTCTGACTGTTGTTGCTGAGCACGTTTTCTGCTACCTGGCCTCATAAACCTGCCAGCGCTCAGCTCTTCCTGACGAGTGGCACTTTCAGTACAGGTTCTGCTGGATTTTTAAGGACGCTCATTTGAATATCACTCCCCCAGGACCCTGTTTGCTGTTTTTGGATTTTCGGTACTTTCTGATAGCAATCAAATTATGTATTTCATTTGTCAGCTTTTGGATGGTTTTTGCTGAGTCAAAATAAAAGTTTTAAAAGCATTATGAAAACCTGTACTTACAATCAAATATGGAAGTATGGATTTGACATCAGACAGTATTAGCCAATCTAGCGCCGTCCTCTACTTCCTCTAGATTTCTGCTTCTGCTTAGAGACTTAAAGGGATGGTGTGCTGACAATGTCTGGGCTGTGATAGTGATGTGTCACTTTCAACTGGTGCCAGGTGCAGAAGTGGTTACGTCCAAGCAGTAGCTGCACCTCCCCTTTTACTATACTAGAAACTGGAAAATGATCATGACATCGCCTTATTTAAAATTCAGAAGGTCAGCTTGGATGATGCTGTTTTGCATGAAAATGGAGTTTCTCGTGAAAGGTGAGGCCTCTCTGCAGGACGGGGTTAGGCTGCTGACTCAGATCCTCTGAAAGCCCTGTCCAGGGAGGCGGGTCGGACCTGCTTCTGGAACATGCCCTCCACTACCCCTGTGGGCCAACCCCCCCCACCAAAGAGCAGGATCAGCCCCACCGTGGAGGACAGGAAGCTGTAAGAGGTGAGGTACAATGACCTATTTTGTGACATTAGGCCTCTTTCCCCAAAGCTCTCTTACTGGCTGTTGCTGCTGGGATGGCAGGACTCCTTATGAATCGAAGGCAACAGAGAACTGGAATGGAACCACCTTTGCTAAATAGCTATTGGGATAAATCACACTAAACCTGCCCTTATGAAAAGGGGATTGGTAATCGAATGTATTAGATGGCATACAGATCCTAGTGGACAGGAAATTATTGGACTAAGTCTGTTAAAAATACAAACCCTCAAGGTTCCTGTCATTATGGGAAGATGTAGCAAATTCCATTGTCCAGAAGGCATCGAATATGGGGCTTCAGTAATGACAGCAATCTCATCGTGTCTTGCGAATTGCATTAATCGTCTCCTTATGTCATCTATTTAAATATGCGCGCACAATCCTCTTTAGTTTTGTTTACAGCTAGTGAGCGAAGATTACATTTCAGGTAATGAGATATCAGATTAAGTCTGTAACTGAAGTAACTGTAGGTGAAACACTTCTGATCTTTTTCGCATGTACCCTCGTAGCTCAGAGGGACAGTGCTTCAACACGGGCCTTTCCGTAACGGCAAGACATGACGAAATGTAACAGCTCCTTAGGAATGTGCTGAGTCAGACCCACTGTAATTCGGATCAAGGCCTGGAGTCATTTCATGTGTGTTTAATACTGGAAATTGAACTGAAGCTCTCCTGAGAGAAACTGGAACCTGATGTTCTTTTAAAAAAAAAAACCACATCTGAAGTTCTCCAGAAAGAAAGCGGAACCTGATGTTCTCTGAAGAGGAACTGGAACCTAAGCTGATCATCTGTGGGAGAGTTTTGCTGTGGTGGAGATAAAACTGGCCCTGCTGACTCCCTGGTGCCCTGACACCCCGATGAAAGATGCATGAGGTCATGGAGTTTCTGGCTGGTATTATGCCTGCTGCTCCACATCCGACAGCTTTTCAGGTCAGTGCAGACCGGCATGACACTGGCCCAAATGTAGGGCTGAAATGCCGGATTGCTCTTTAAGTAAGCAGCGCCAGAGACATTGGACCAGACCGGCACCAAAACGCTGGCTTAGGCTGTCCCTGGGCAGAAATAACAGATGTCCCCCTGAAGATGAGCAGGGGGGTAAGCATGGCATCCAGGCGTTTCTTCCTGCTACAGCTGGTATTCGCGTATCCCGTGCCTGTGAAGAACTTGGAACGCGGTATCTTCGCCAGATCTTTAAACACTTGTGGCTGTGCCCAAAAGGCCTGAGAATCTACTGCAGGGTGTGTTTCTGTCTATGTCCTGTGACTTAATCTGTGTTTTTAAACCCTGATAGATGGCTATGGAGCAGACCGCTGTCACATACCCCGAGGTCAGTCCCTGCTCTGTATTCCTGAATGGACAGAAATGGGAGAAATTCACAGCACTGTTATAAAGTTGTGAAATCTCACCGGTCTGGGAAAAGTGAACTAAACACTAAGATGGTGGATATGCTCTGGCTGTTTGCCTGTTATGGGCCAACTTCGGCACCTTGACCTAAATAATTTCTCACAACAGACACTGCTCCTACATCTCGGCGAAAAGGACCTCTTCAAAATGTGGCCGCTGTAAACAAACCAGCTGAGAGAGGTAAACCTCAAGTTGGTCTGCATTTTCACGCCCTCTGTCAGTAATTTGCAAACTACACTTTTTATTTTTCCTTAATCTTGTATTGATTTTTGTGTCTCTAGGAAATAATAAATTGTACTGTATTATTTAAATCATTTATAATTTTAACTGAAAATACTTTTGGAAGGAGTAATTGGCCAGCGCACCGTGGCTGCAGGAGCCTTAATTAAAGCACACTAATCACTCAGTGGTATCCCAGCCCAAGGAAAGGCTCTGCTGTGCATTGGGGTGCTCTCATTTTCTCCCTGCTCCTTGCAGACTCTCTCGCTCTTTCCTTCATCTCTCTCTATCTTTTTCTCGATGTGTGTTATAATTGGCCATCCAGAGACACACCCCAGTGGTCCCAGCAGCTATAAATATTTAACCTGCGTACTGTAAGTCCCCCACTTCTCAGGGCCTGTGTCTTTTTTATGCAGCAGAACACACAAAGGCCAGCTCTAAAGTCAAGTGCCTAAGAGCGACATGGGTGGGCGGCCATTTTTGTTTTGAATGTGCTCAGTGTACCCTGCCTTGGGCTGCATTTCTAAGTATGTTACACCCAAGATGTTCTGGGGAGCCATGTAATGTGTGTGCTGGAGTGTAAACCGAGGCCCTGATTAACACCCAAGGCCTGACTTGTACCTTCTGTTCCACTAAGTGATGATGCTTCACCTGTGTTCAAACAAACACTTTCACTTATGAGGCCATCGCAGCTAACAGGGAGTGTTCCCAGAACTTTAGCCAATGTTATGTAAAGGTCTTCTCAAAACTGGCAGAGAATGTTCTCACTGTAACATTAATGGAACGTTATTTCCATGGTTTACATTTTAGAAGAAGCTCAATGTTAGCACAATAACATTATTACCTGACCATCATTTTAACATAAATAATGTTGAAAAATGTTATTTAATAATAGTGCTATATGTATCTACTTGGGAGTTACATGGTGGTGCTGTGGTTAGCACTGTTGCCTCACACCTGTGGGACGTAGGTTCGAGTCTCTGTCCAGATTCCGTGTGTGGATTTGGCATGGTTTTCTTGTGTCATTGCCAGATTTCTTCATACTGAGGTTAATTGGAGTTACCAAATTGCCTGTAGGTGTGATTGGTGTGTGATTATACCCTGTGATCGGTTGGTGCCTGTAGTGTCCAGAATAAGCTCCAAACCCCCCACAACCCTGAATAGGACAATCAGTTACAGAAGGTGGGTGGGTATATTCCAAACATGCCATCCAGCCTTGAACCCATGACCTTCGAAATGCAAGATAATAGCAGTACCTGCTGATCAACCACACCCTTTATTGGGTTCTGCATCATCACTCTCAGTTAGTAGTAGTAATAGGATAACGTGCTGGGAAGGTCAGGAAAACTGGACATATTGAACATTTCTGTACCTTAATTGTAATGTTCTGTAAATGTTCCTAGAATGAAAACGTGTTAGCTGGGATTCAGCATTAGCCAGAGTGGTCTGCTCATATTTTTTGGTTGCTTGTTGGCAAGTTTCTATGGTAGATGAAAGGTTTTTATGAAGCGAGCAAATGTTCACTCATGATAACAGAACTCAAGTACAGCAGACCTGCAGTTATATTCTGCCAAGCTGAGGGACGGATGTGCCATAAAGGTTATGTAAGTCCTCCTTTGTTTGTTGATTAGCTGAAGCATGTTTGTCATGTTTGTATTGCCTCTGCATGCACCTTCAGGTGGCAAGGGCTTGTTTCAGATGAATATTTTTAATATATTATGTGAGGAGAAGAAATTAGCTACTAGATCAGTAGACATCTGAGCTTGTTGTCAATATTGAAACAGACAAATTATATTGAATAATGCAGGTAGGGATTCATCTAATAAAAATCGAGTTTGTTTTCATGTCTATGGAATGAGATATTTTAACAAATAAGCACACAGAGAGCTGCAGGACGGCTTCTTTCAGGGATGTCGCCTTTTCTGACACATTCTCCAGCTCTGGTCAGCAAAACCTCACCTGTTATTGCTACTGGCCTGCTTCTCGTTCCCAGCTTAATCTTTTAGTCAGGGTTGCCAACATTAGTCAGCTGGCTGGAGTGAGATTCTCAATTCGAGACAAGTCTTCACACACATTTACATGTATGTAACAGATTTTTAATTTTAAAAATAGTCTATAGGGTTTGCAAACTGCCCCAATACACTTTTTTATGCAGTTAATTTTAGGTTTATAATGGAATACAGACTTGCCGTAAAATTACTTGCATGAGCTTGAGAGTCGGAAAGCGTGTCACGGCGGATGTGTGAGAGTTGGCAGGCCTGTTTTAATGCGCAACAAAAAAGGCTCGTCTCAAATGCCAAAAGGCTTTTACCCTTCCGGGTCAGCTTGTGGGACAAACATGCGACCTTGTTTCGGTCTGAGAAACACATCTGACCGCTTGCGCCTGAGGTGAAAGAGGAGAGCGGCAGAGCAGAATGGTGGGTTAGTACTGCGAGGGAAGCGCACACCCTCCCCAAGCTGGATACTCTCTAATGGCGGGTTGTTTACCGCCATCGGGGGTGGGTCATTGTCTCTGCCCCTCCAGTGCAGCCTGCTCCGTGTCTGTGGCTAATTGTAACAAATGGGAAGAGAGGCTCACTCTCTGCTGTGGAATCAAAGGAGCTGGCGTGGCAAATGCAAGTATAACAGGAGAGTCGGGGGCCACGTTTAATGGACAGCCTCTTTAGGTTTATTACAGCTACTGCAACAGCAGCACAGAGAGCCCGAAAATCTATTTCCAGCCCTCAGCAGCAGACAGATGGTCAGTCTTTGGTCTGAGGAGTCTGGTTGGCCGTGTGTTAACCTTTAACACACCGCGAGTCCATTTCCTGTTTGTCACTTCCTGCATCGTCAGGGGTCATCCCACTCAGCCAGGAGTAAACGCATCACTGGTTATGCTCAGCGTGGGACAGTTCGCTGTATGCCCTTGTCTGTGGTTGGATGAATTTGACAGTTCTGCATGTTGCTTGGTGTATCAAGAGTCTAACTCCCAAAGAGCTCCTCGTAGGTCTCCCGTCAAACTGGGGTGTGGTATCCTCTGCTTGTCTCCCTTCGCATCGTCGTAAAGCCGCTGCGACGTCCAGAGAAACCTCGGCCTTGCTCATGCAGCACGACGCCTTCCCTTCTCAGTTTTCTAGGCTGAGCAGAAACTAGGTCACAAAATGTCTGTAAGAACAGGGAGTGAAGCCCTGTTCAGGAAGCCGTCTCCTGTAAGGGTGTCGAAGTCCCCGTCTGTGTAAGCACTCGGGCTCAGAGAGACTCGGCCGTCGTGTTCGACCTACTGGATCTGCTTGTTCTTGTGGCCGTCCTACCATTGTGTTATTCTATTTATTTACTTGGCAGGCAGAAGCTTTCATTCGTGGCTCGCAGTTTAACTTATTCATATGCTTAGTTTAGTGCCACAGAGACTTAGCATCTCCTTCGATGGTGCAACAGCAGTTGCCCTGGTGGCACTTGTCGCACTTTTAGTACGACGACACGTCTCATAAACATGGCAGCGCCTGCCAGCCTGAGTTGCCGAAGAGCACTGAAGTGAACAGTTGGGGTTCACACACAGCAAGGGATCGTGGGATTGAGCCGCACAAAGGGCACCGGCGTCTCCGGGGCAACGGCGACCTTGGAGCTTACTCGCCCCTGAAGAGCCACACTGCTGCTGGCATGTGTGCGGACGTGCGGCTGGCAGGGGCTGAATTGAGGGGGTGGCATAAACCACCAGGATGGGCTCTGTAGGGGTGGCGCAGCATCTCCAGGAGCAGAGCTGCGAAAGGGATGAAAGTGGCCCTGCTGGTTCTCCAGTGCCTTGATGCATGAGATCCCGCAGCAGGATTAACTCATTAATCCCACTGCTCCACATCTGCCAGCTTTTCAGGTCAATGTCCCAAACGTGGGGCTCAAACACCGGGGTGCCCTTTAGGTAAAGCCACAGCATGCAGCGGTACACCCTGCTGTTTGTCTCCCTGTCACTTACACAGCGAACGACCCAGAATGAGCGCCTCTGCTCTGGATCGAGACATTCACATGTGCTGTGTGAGAGAAGAAAGCCCCCCCAGGGAAGTTAACTACAGACAGCATAGCGCATCTAACTGGTAACACTTTACACGATGGGGCACAAATAATATACTGTAGCATTATGCTGTTACTTATGTATTAATTAACCACAAACTAAGTCATAGTCACATACTGATCTCATGTTAATTCATCATTAATGAACCGTGACGCATGTTTTATCTCAAGCAGTTACTGTGTTTACTATATCTGTTAATTCTGTAAACCTTTATGATCTACTGAAGGAACAAGAAATGAATAGGTTAAATGCTGATCTCATGTTTGTTCCTTCAGTCGTGATGCATCTTTTATCTCAATTAACGACTAAATTTGTCCATGATTTGTACTTAAGTAGTAACTAAGTAATTTCTACTGTGAGTATATCTGCCCAGTCCACTGAAGCGTTAACCCACATGTGCCATGAGTCAGAGACCCCCGGCTGGCCTCTAGAAGCCCTAACATGGCGCGTTATAACTCCAACAACATGAGGCTTAGAAGGATGGGGGAGAGGCAGGTACTATGGGGCTGTAAGGTCACCTCCACCCCGCAGGTAGAAATCACACTTTCAATGACACCTCTTTGCCGCCCCTGATGTTTGCACAAAGGCGGAGGTGGAGGGCATGAGGTCACCGTCCTCTGCGCTCACCGGCCGTTTGGCTGACGCAGGGTTATGCTGTCCCCCGCCATGGCGCTCTGGGACGCCTCACGCGTGATGCTGCATGCTGTGTGTGCATGGATTCCACCTCACCTCTAAAGTGGATAGCGGGACATTTTCAGTGGTAATGGGCGCGGTGTAAGCGCTGTGCGTGGTCCCGTCTAAGCGCTGTGCGTGGTCCCGTCTAAGCGCTGTGCGTGGTCCCGTCTAAGCGTTGTGCGTGGTCCCGTCTAAGCGCTGTGCGTGGTCCCGTCTAAGCGTTGTGCGTGGTCCCGTCTAAGCGTTGTGCGTGGTCCCGTCTAAGCGCTGTGCGTGGTCCCGTCTAAGCGCTGTGCGTGGTCCCGTCTAAGCGCTGTGCGTGGTCCCGTCTAAGCGCTGCCTTGCCGGCGATGCTTCAGGGGGATGCCGGCAATCGGCCCTGACCCCCACCCAGCCTCAGCACTCACTGCGTTATACAGCCCTGCAGAAGCAATCAGCTCGGGATCGATCTGTCAGCTCCATGTGCTCAGCTGTCCGCAGGCTTTATTTCCCATGATGCTGCACAAGAACGATCATTTTTCAAACACGATTAAGCATGATTAAATGCTGGCCACATTCTCCTCACCACTCACGTATAAACAACGGCTCGAGCATTTTTCTGATTACGAATAATGGGCCATAAAGACACAAAGGCCCAGCGCTTTGAGAGTATTCGTTATTTCCGCCATCAAGGATATTGAAAATACAATGATGTTTTGCTTTTGTAAGCGCGCTGCGTCGCATTTCGTGGTCCAGAGTGCCAATTCTAGACCTTGGTCCTGGAGGGCTGTTTTCATCCAGAGCATTTAAGCACACAAATTAATTATTTATTGTGTTAATTAAGTTTGTTTAGCCTCTTCCCTCAGTGCTGAGTGACCATTTAAATAAAATGGGAACGATACTGAAAAAATAACCCAACAGTCTTCGAAGCTCCACTCCAGAGGATTGCGCTCACAATGACAGATTTCCCTGCAAAGATGGCCGACACGCCAGCTCAGTCCCAACGTGCTCATGTCCATTTGGTGGCCAGCCTGTGCAAACTAGCCGGCAACATCCAGCTGACAGCATGCAGACTGGAAAAAAACATTTCGTCTTGCATGCATTGGCATTTAATCTGTGATCGACTCCAGCTGTGATGGTTCTCTCTGGCCACACACTGTAGGGTGCAAGTGCAGGGAATGCGAAGGGGGTGTAGCATATTTGCTGGCATCTGCTTGGGGGGAGCGACCTTCTGCCTGTGAAGGTGCTGTTGCTTGTTCCTTGGCAAGGTGCTCAGATTCCTTTCTTCAACCAGGAACATCATCCACTGTGTGGGATCTCTTTAGGAAAGGCTTTCCCTATCCTCATCTTCGGGGGCCACTGCGTACTGATTTTGTGCCGACCTCTTAGGCCAATTCTTTAACAGATTGGTTGGAAGAAAGAATAGGATACACAGTGGTTTCCCTGGACCAGAAATCCTTTGTTTATAAGGATTTCAAACATTTGGCCCACTGTTGTTATTACAGATATCATTCAAAATTAAACAGGAAGCTGAACACAGTGGCATTAATATTTAGTTATATAGACTCTGTGCAGTTTATTGCCACTAATATTAAACACACAAACAAACAATAACACCCTCATCACAAATGTTTTGTTTTAAATTCTTTTAAATAAATAACCTTATCATTCATAAGGTATAGGGTAATGCATGATAATGCTCATCATTGACACAATTTAACCATTTAGAAACGTTAATGTATTTTAATCCATAATTCATTTTGAAATACTACAGCCTGTCATGTGTGCCTATTATGAGCGCTTGGGGGAGTTAGCAGGTCCAGCAAGGCTCCAGAGGTGTCCCCTTCTGCAGTCTGAATATTGAAATTTCTTTTTCATATCGCACAGAACAGTGTCATGCACAGGACTGAGAGCAGAGAAGTTAAATGGTTGCAGAAAATGTGTTAGTTTGTATTCTAGCAACAAACCACAATATGTGTCCATCGTGCTGTTTCCTGTGGATTTACAGTATAATGCAGTTATGTGGAGGGTGTTTATAATACCCGTTACCATGGCGGGCGCACAGTAAGCGAACTTAAAGAACTGAAGTAACCACTGCGGAGAGTTTTAATCAGCCACGGCCGACTCACCACCGGCTTCCCTGGTCCGTGATCCTGTCTGTTAATGGCATCAGATTCTGTTGGCTGCATGGTACCGACTCCTAGTGTCGCTCGCCGAGCTCTAAGCCGCCGAGGGCTACTGGTGACGTACGGCGTGTTCTTGTCTGTTGTCTGCAGTGCACACGAAGCCAGCTGCTTGGGGAATTACCTAAAAAAGCACATTAAAAAGATTTTACTAGGCCAATCGCTGGACTGAAAATCTAGTTCATGCATGAATTTAAATTCTTAATCAAGCTTTCATTTATCAAGTCTTACCACTAAATGCAGTGGAATCGCAGTAATAAGAGTGCTTTGTGTTTGTTCTTCCTTGGCTGGCTCAGGCACTATAACCTTACCTACGTTCCCAGGTCCTGCGCATTCTCAGGTGTGCAGTAACGTTTGACAGGATCTTCTTCCTGTCCTGCTCCCAACGCAGGTCGCTGACTGTTTTTACGAGGCTTCTGGGTTAAGTTCTTCCGCCATGACCAATGGGTAGGTCCACGTCTCAAGGTGTACAGTGACAGCTGCTGGCATCGCTATGGCCAGACCCATCAAGCTGTGAATCTGGCCACTGCCATAGTGATTGTGGTGACGACATGAGGCCCCCTCATGCTGAGGGCTGGCCGTTCAGCTGCCTGTTCTTAGTGAATCATTTCCAGGGTCCCACAGTGCTTGATTAAACAGGAAGTTTTAGCTCACCTGGAGGTAAGACCCTGCCTGCATGGGAGCTTTTGCTAAACATTACACTCTTTCACCATTTTCATTTCTGTCCTGTAGCCTATTTATTATTTTTTTGAAAAGTGCCAGTTTCGTTATTGAACCTTCGTTACACCGATACAGGAAATGGATTAATGTGATTTGTATCATATATATATAACTTGGAACAGCCTTAGAAACTGTAATGAAATAACAATCATTCCTCAGAAAGGTCCAAGGAGCTTTCTCACGAAAACTCATTTGATATGAATAATGGCATTAACTGATTTTAGATGGATTTTTTTTAAGTCAATGTGTGTCTTTAATTAGTAGCACTGGTGACTGGCTGTCTGTATATGGCTGTTCCTGTTAGCTTCTATTCTGCCTGGTGATATCTAACATTATTACGATCAACATTTAATGTTGCATTACTCCTGCTTCTGTAGATACTTGTCCATGTATCCATTTTCTAACCACTTATCCTGGTGAGGCTCTCAGGGACCACAAGGCTCGGATACGCCCTGGATGGACTATCAGTTCACAGGGTATATACCTTCCCAGTCACAGGATGTGAGAGAGACCAGTGTGATACAGGGAGAGCAGGCAGGCCCAATGCACAGAACCCACGCACAGGTCCAGGTGCAGAATAATCCTAAACCAAGTAAAAAGATGCCATTTGCACAAGCGATTAGCACTGTCATCTCGAACCTCTGGGACCCGGGTTCGAGTCTCAGCCAAGGTTCCATGTGTGTGGAGTTTGCATGTTCTCCCTATGTCATTGTGGCTATTTCTCCGGCACTCCAGTTTCCCCCCAAAGTCCAAAAACATGCTGAGGTTAATTAAAGTTACCAGATTGCCCATAGATGTGTGTGTGTCTGTGTCTGTGTGCATGCATGTGAATTATGTTTATATTACATTATATGACTTATGGTATGGCATAGGGCTGGGTAGGGGTTAAGGTTGTCATGTTGGGATTAGAGTTTTCCCTATAGAAATGAATGGAAAGTCCCCACAAACATGTAATTACAAGCCTGTGCGTGTGTGTGTGATTTATATATTAAGTTCTAGGGACCAAATATCCCCACAATGTGATAATATCCTGTTATTTTTTCAGGCCCCACAAAGAAAAACTAAAAATCTGTGAGTGCAAACAACTAAAAATGTCAAAAGTCTTGTATTTTGTTTGGGATCCTATGGTTAAGGTTAGGGCTGGGTGGGGATGTGCCTGCATGCTTGTGTCTGTGTCTGTGTCTGTGCATCGGAGGAAGGCTGAACCAACACGGAAAATGAATTAGGCAAGATCAGGGAAAGCCTGTTGCCAGTCTCCCAGTTCTTTGTAGAGAGGTTCCAGTTTCACGAAGGCATTAAATTGGAAACCAAAATGCAGGAATAAGGGATAAGCACAGTTTCAGCTGACAGGAGATGTTAAGTAGAGAGAGAACCAATATGTCCAATAACATGGATTAATATAGAGCTGGATGGGTCTTCTCTGCATTTAGTCATTAGAGGTTTTGAGATAGAACATCATAGGATTCCCAGAGCTCCTGGGGATGAGCCAGGAGCCATCATCCATCCATCCGTCCATCCATCCATCCATCCGTCGGACAGACGGTCAGCTTAAATGCTGTCTATGATGCTCATCCATGACTCCCTTGCAAAATGCAAGGAACCTTGACTGTAGGGGAGTAGGTAGAGACAAATGGATAGGGGGGCTGGGTCTTTACTGGGGGGGCCGATGGCAAACTATTTATGACTTAAGTTAATAAATGTACATTTATTTGGGGGGACCCGGCTGCACTGTAAAGCTGCAGGAATAAAGGTTAGTATGTATGCTGTCAGGATCCATTCTGATATGTCATGGGGCTGCCTGAGTAAATAATCACATTTCCTGGCTGGTTCTGGTGGCCGGGTGCCTGCATCCTGTCCCTGGGGGCCGGAACCAAAGGCCTTCAGTGTCAACCTTTGACTTTTATGACGTACAAAAATATACGACGCAAACTGTGTCTCTTTGATGTCTCGGAGGCTCACCTTGAGTTGCGAGCGGCTCGCTGGAGGGATTTTAAAAAGACACATCTGTGACGGATTTAGTAAGTGGAGCATGCTGGCAACTCTCTGGCCCAGGTCTCCTGGTACAGGGTGTGTTCAGTGCCCATACCTCTGATCCACTGCTGTGGCGGTACAATCCAGCTCAGTCTGCAGAAGATCATCGGCCCAACATACGCGTGGTTACGTACGCCAGTCAACATATTAACAATCATCCTGGGGTTTAATCTGTTACGCTACTGCTGTTATCCCACATACTGCCTGCCCTGGATACTCTGAAGCCTGCTGAATGGCTGAGAGTACAGCGCATCAGTCTTAGTACCAATGCCGCTGTTGGGGGAGGAGCCTTCTGAAGCACCACCAATCACAGCAAGTGTATACCTTATCTCCTCCAATCATGTCTCTGTAAAACAGTGGGTCAGGGAACCGTGTCAAGAATGTTATGGCTTCAACTCCTACAGTCAGAAATTGTATCACCTTTGGGTCCTCAAATCATGCCCTTAGCCTCAACTGCTTCAGGTTAAGCTTCATCTGCCATTTGTACTAGGAATGTTCGTTCCTTTTACACACACAGATGAGAGCAAAGCTTGGGGTCTGAGCACATGGTCAGCATTATTTATTTTATTTTTTTCGG